>VOMN01081794.1:0-11671 GCA_014899125.1 Orchestia grillus | reverse complement strand
AAACAAGATGTCAAATTCAAAGGCATGTTCATCTCGAGGTCTACGTTGGTCTCAGGTAGTTCATCAACTAAGTTGCAATAGAGGTGAAGCATTCGTTAACAATTGAAGGCCCCTCATCTGGATATCAAACTGAATCATCTGTATTTGACGAAATAATCTCAATTGACGGTTTTTTGCTGAATTCGGTCAGTATTTTTCAAGTCTGGTTAGCGTTCTTATGAGCAAAGAATCTTGCTTAGATAAAAATATTAACGACTTTTTCGCTGTACAAAATTATGCAAATTACGGGATAGGTTGTATGATATACGCGTTATAGTTCTGCATCTGAGAAGATCGAACGACTTACGTTCTGTTTTCAAAATGCACAGCAATTCAGTCAATGACCAAGTTGATCGTTCTCTGTTTCTACTATTAGTGAAAAAGATAGGTTAAATATCTTTCAAAGTTTGACCGCGTCAAACTGTATGATTTGACTGAATGATTCGACGTTCAGAGTATTTGGGTCGCTAGGATTTGACATATTATCAGAAGGGCCTGCAAAAACGAGAGAGCGAAACGATCAATATTTTGAGGGTTATTAAAGAGGCAGCCTCCCAGTGGGGCCCGGGCGTGAAGGTCCAAGCATCTCCAAGGTAGCCGAGGTATTGAGCCTACTAATACTTGTAATGCGAATAGTATAGAATTTCAGTTTCAACCCAAAAAAAAAAAATAACCTGGAAAATGAGAATAAATGTTAGACTTCTACTCCTGATGTATGTCCCTGGTTTTTTAAATTACACTAAATTGGGTTGAGAAGAGAAAAGTGCATAAAATCAATTGCAGAGATACGAGTGGGTTTACCTGTCAGAGGATAGAATTGATAACAAAAAAAAAGAAACTGTAAGAACTGATCAACTGAATTGAGTCTCTGGAGATTAAAGAGACCAATATCAAATTTTCTCATATAATTACAGCGTCCCATTTCTGAACAATTGGTAGGATCTTCGTGCATTTCAAATCATTAAAAGCAAATGCATTTCCAACAGGTGGACGGTACAAAAGAGTGAATGAAAATTAGTGATTCTGCAGTGTGACAGAACCAGTCAGCATTTCAATATCGTCGCTCGAGAAGAAAAGGTCATCAGTCTTTTCAATTAAGTATAATAGTTAACGTAAATAAAAATTCTACATCCAAACGCGTTTCTATGCAGACTTAATTTATTGACCCCTCAATGTTCAGTGCACTTGTTAATTAACACTGCCTTTTGTGAGCCATAATTTGAAAGGAACCCCGGTAGAAAATGTAAGAAGATTAGTAAAAGTTTTCCACATACTTAAATTATCAAAATGAATTGTGAAAATTGAGTCCCAGTTGCACTCTTTTACTTCAGAAATGAATGATTCATGATAGAAAAGCTTACGGTGGACTCCTGTATCAGCATCCTTATAAGTTCTAACAAGTACAAGACAGGAAACTCTGAAGAAGTAGTCGCATCGACGGTGAGAATGACTTCAGCTGCAGGGAACCGCAACAGTCGCTAAGATGCTGAACTGCTTTCAGCTTCAAGATGCGACTGTGCGTCTCCGTGAAACGCCAGACGGTCCTGCTTCACTGGTGAACACAAAACGGCAGGTTGTGAAGCTTCCCTGGTAGGTCAGCACATGTCGCCGAGGGCGGCGAGGCACTCCCCATCATATGATTGGAACTGGTCTGTCGTTCATGTTCATTCTGTAAAATAAATTTCCTTAACGCAACATACCGCTGCGACCACCGGAAATTTCTTATTCAATTAGGAAGCTGGAAAAAGAATAATGAATGTGTTTTTGTCGAGGAATTACTTAGGAGATGCGTTGGTTGTTATTTTGCTTTATTGTCTGGAATAATTTAGATTTTGCGATTCTAAGTCCATTGAGGAGTAGATAATTCTAAGGTGTTTCTTTTTTTTGCCGGGGGCTAAAACCGATATGAAAAAAGGAACCTCGCAGAAAGAATTTAGAGTCACAGAAGTACAGTAGTTACTTCAGGAAGTGTTCTTCTCTAAATTCCATCTCACCTCTCAACTTGTTTTGTCTTACTTTTTCGACCAAAAACTACATCAAGCGCAGAAACTTTAATTAGTGTAACGTTATTAAGAGCATCTAGCTCCAACTATCAACTTTTGCTGCCAGAGAATTCAAGTGGGTGTCAGCGTCCCCCAGGAACGCACAGGCACTGCTGTCGCCATGGGTTTCGTGGTGTAACTCTGCGTAAATGTTTTTGTACTAATTCTGGTATAGATTGGAGATTTACTCAGTAACTCACTACGAAGCTACGCAATACTCGCCCCAAAAATTGTCTTCCTCGACTGCAAAGAATCCACTTTGTAGAGCAGTTTTCCTGCGAGTTAAACAGAGAGTGTTGACTGCGCGAATGAGCTTCTCGTTGATCTCGGGAGAAGCATCAATGGGTTCTCTCACTGTGGAAAAATCCTATTTTTCCGTTAAACCAATAAATAGNATATTATCTGTAGCACCCTTCTTGGGTAGTTGTCATACTTCTTCTTTTCCGGACTATGAGTTTCATGGAACATAAGAACTTTGTTGGCTCCTTGCAACTGTTCATATGGGATTCGACTCCCAGGAGTGTCCTGAGAATGATTGACGTTAAAGGTAAAGTTCGTCTCGCGGCCAGAACCTGAGGCATTCTCAGTCATCATGAAAGGAAGAAAAATTGTTTGTTCCGAAATCAATTAACAACAAAGCATGTTACTAGTCTAATTTATAAACGCAAAAATCATTGTGGACGTCACGTTGAAACTTCTGTAGTTGCGATCTTAATTCACTGGCCTATCCTTCAGTGTGAAGTTGTGATGAGCAGTCCAGGGTGGTTATAATTATTCATTAAAAGACTCATGACGGTAATTAGCTAGTACACAGCTATTGTACGATCAATATCGTACTTTACACGAGCCACTTTAATGACACTTGACATGTATGGCATAAGTCAAATGGTTTCATTATACAACACCAGGATGATAGGATAGTTCCAAATGTTTCATAACACTTCTGTTTTAATCACTGCTAAGACACCTCCGATGCACAGGGACTGTTTGTTCTACTTAAAAGCATAGTAAATAACGGTAAACAAACATAGAAACTCCCAGTAAACTAGAAAAACTTGATACTATGCACGAACACGAGAATATAATGTCATAGGAAATTAGTTTTTCGCAGTTTGACTTTTGTGATCTTTTTATAAGTATTACAAATTCTATATATGCTAGTTAGAGCATATATAGAATTTTTATGTCTTGTTAAAGAGAACCATGTTACAAGTATAATATTGCATCAATAGTACGTTTCGTCGGGCAATTTTAAAGTGCAATTTTTGTCAGCGGCTGACATCTGAGCCGCCGCCCGGCCGTGATCTTCCGTATTCTGTCAGCACGCAAATTCGAATCTCTGCTAAGCCATGCGAAACGAATGCAATAAACTTCTTTTGCATATGGTAGGAAAATTAGCATCTACATTTCGTAGATCTGTTTGAATTTGTTTTTTCGTTTTAGCTATGTCTGAACTACAAAAATGTTTTTGAGTAGAGATCTTATTAAAAAATCAAATAATGCAGTACTTAGAGATTTTATTTTTCACATCGAAGAATTCTAATTTACTAAACACTCCTAACTTGCGTTTTATTATCCAATAAATATAATTTGAATGGGATAAACGGAATAAGTTAATTATGCACATTTTTATTTAGAAAGTTTAGTCATTTCAGCCTCAAAACAATCGGACTAAATCTGTTATCGTTACAAAATAATTATTCATAACTTTCAATATTTGAGTTTATAAGCTTTTTAGCGACTAAGAAAGGGTTACAATAAATTCGCGATAAACGTTGGCATAAAGTTAGGGGCTCTGTCCCTAAAGAAGAATAACGAATGCAATTTCACCACAAATTAAATTATTAAACTCACGCATAAGTAACTATTTGTATAAAATTTCTAAATTACTATTCAGTTAAATGACCAATGTATTTTACAGAATAAATACCGTTATGTTCACTTGAAGAGCATCATATTTCTTTTTTTTGGCTTTCCAACTCGCAGCTACAAAAAAGAAAATCTCAATAATCTCAGCATGAGCTCAAAATCTAAAATCTCGTTTACACCTCGGCACTTTCCTTAAGAGATACATTTGGGGGACACAAGTAATTGCTCACTCTAGAATTCATATTTTAATTAATTTCTTGCAAGCCAACATTATTAAAACGTCATCAGAACACAAATTTTATTCAACAAAATGAAATTTTAAAACAAAATATTGAGCTTAACTCGTAAGCGGCTCTATCTACACTAAAATATAATATGGCCACTGAAAAAACTATTTGACCATTTCTGTGTGTCTCAAGCGATAATTATTATACTTCTTTCGGTCACATTTTACCTCAATTCCTTGTAGAGCATCCAGAACTTTTGAGACGAAAAATAAACTAGGGTCGGCACGGAATTTGACAGAATTTTGGCTTAACTGTAAATTTGCGAAAGTTAAGTGCTCCATGGAAGATTGATCTTTGGTCTTGTCAACTTTTGATAAAAAAAAATGATTCAGGAAAAGTTAACAAATGATCTGAAGGCCGTTGGGACAGAAGTGAGTGAAAGAACTATCAGAAGAGAACTTCACGGCAATGGGATAAAAATTTCACACACCGTAAAACTCCCATGCTGCGCAAAAGCCTCGTTGCAAGTCGTATAAGATTTCAAAAAACACTGAGAATGGACGTGAATTTTTGAAGATTGTAATTTGGTCAGACGAAACCATGATTGAATTGTTTGGTCGTAACTCGATTCATCACACATGGAGGATACAAGGCACAACATATGAGAGGCATAATACTATCCCAACTGCAAAAGCACGGAGGATGCTGTAGAATCGTTTGGAGTTGTCGCATGCCACTGGTGTACATCATATCAGTGATGAGAAGATGGATGTGGCCATGTACGATCAAATTTTAGAGAGGAGTCTCACTCCAACTGTTAAGCATTTATTTCAAAAATGCGAATGGATGTTTCAGCAAGATAGCGACTCTAAACACAGAGCAAAATTTACACCCGAATGGTTTATAAAAATAAAAATAGATGTTCTCCCGTGGTCATGAATCTAAACATGCGTTGAATCCAAATATTTTCTTAGTTTTTGTACAGCACATCATATTTCAGAACATGATATTATAATATTTGTAAATATAATATCATAGACATGGTAATAGTACATACATAGA
Source organism: Orchestia grillus (assembly GCA_014899125.1). Lineage (NCBI taxonomy): Eukaryota > Metazoa > Arthropoda > Malacostraca > Amphipoda > Talitridae > Orchestia > Orchestia grillus. The sequence continues at coordinate 6,432 of VOMN01081794.1, read as the reverse complement.
CATGGTAATTTTCCTGCCAATCTCCGGACTACAATCCTATCGAATATCTTTGGGGAACACTGAAGAAAAGGGTTCATCAAAAAAATCGTATGAGCCTTGAAGAACTGAGAATTATGCGTTGAAGAATGGATTCATATGCCACCATATGCTTAATTCCATCATTTGAAAACCGTCTCTGTTTTCGTCTGAGGAAACTGTTTTGGTTGAATACATATGTCTTGCGTCATTCATATCTATTTTGTGAGTCTGTGAAACCATATACGAGTACTTGGAGAGAGAACAATTTTGTTTAATATGTTAACTTTACTATTTTAAAGTGTTTCGTATTGTGTGCGACGTCTACGAATGTTGGCTAGCTAGATATTTAATAGCACTAAAATCATGTACGTGTCATTAATTTTATCTGGGCGTACTGTACTTCAAGTGACAACTGAATTCATGTGTTTTCCATGTCGCAAATTTGGCGATACGTTTCAAGAAAGACATTTCAGAAGAATTTCTAGTTATTACTCAGCCATTTTTCGGTAAGTATGACGAGCTCTGTTACCACCAAGGAATTCAATTACTGCTCAGTCGTAAACATGGATATTTTCAGACACTCAGTAAGTTTCTCAAGTTGTTCAAGGGAGGATTTTTACCTTTTCGTACTCTTATAGAAACGTAAATGTCTGTTTTATGTCGAGAAATTCCAGAACATGTAGGTGAGGGTTCATATATTTATGCCAGACAGTTCGCTGGCTATAGGGAGTTTGAGCCACAATTACTTCATTATTGTTACGAGTCTTCATAGGCTACCGTAACATTTTTTTTCCGGCGTATCCTCCCTTTGTCACCAGAAAATATTTAGCTACTGCCCAAACTAGTATACTGGACTGTCGATCGTGTTTGGAATATTTTCAAGGTCATTCAAAGGACTAAAAATATTCGAAGCTTCTTAAAGACGTTTTGCTCAGTTATGAATTTTAGTATGATATGACTCCAAGAATGGCATTATAACTACATAATTGCTGAGCAAACTCCAGAAAAAAAAAAATTCCACAAGACTCATTCATTTTCTGGCTAGGGTAGGGCAAATTGGAAAATATTTAGATTAAAATAAGTAAATTTGATAGAGGTGCTCTGTTGAAGTATGAAATAATCCTTGCATTAGCGATAAATTCCCTGTCAAGTTGATTCTTTGCAAAGAAAGTTTCGTTGCCTTAGCGTAAGAATTAGGTGATGTGTTTGACGCTGAACGAAAGGTAATCAAAATTTTAAGAAGTTTCTATGACGCAGTTTGTATCAGAATGCATGTGTTATGAGTAAGACAGGGTGGGAATAGAATAAGGGTTTTCCACAGTCTAAACAGTTTCAGTGTGTTCGTAATATATTTAACAGTAATCTAATTCCATATTCTTTCAGACTGAATGAAGATATTTATTCATATTTCGACTCAAGTAAAAGCCTGTTCTAGTTTATTCATACACTCGATGAGAACGAAAATAGACGACTGAAAACCCATTTAAAATTTGGAGAAGATAACATGTTTCGTGATAATCGGTGCTGGTCATAAATTTTGGAGTTCAGTGCTCCCTGAACGCCGCAAAAGCAATCAGACACGATTGGTTTACAGAGCTGGAGAATTACAATAAATACTACGAGACTGTTTGGTAGGAAAAAACATAGAGTAAGTGATGATTGTATTCGTACAACCGAATCAATCGAAAATTTGCTGAAAAAGTGTTGGGCGATTTTTACATCTGAATCCAGATTTTGGCACCAGAATTATGTGTTTCAACCTCTACCATGAAACTGACATTCGATGCAGATATTCTCTACTGCTCAAACAAGTGTCGTAGAGGACAACTGCTCGCACAAAAGGCCCGAAAAAATGGTCTGACAAAGGAAAGGAAACTTCAAAGCAGAGTGATACATCGTGCTGGACCAATGACACTCTGATTCTTTTCTGATTAGAATTTTTTCATCGGAATCAGAAACACAACACTCAGCATTTCAGATAGCCTGCAAAGCAGTCCAAAGGATGCACTTCGTTTCATGCAGACTAAATTTCCTCACCATGTGACGGTTTTCGGAAGTGTCTGCTGTTGGGGTGATGTTATGCCTCCGTATTTTTCAAAAAGTGCTTCATGTTCCATTCTGATTCTGATAGCTACATCAAGTACTAAACTCTGAATTTAAGCCCTATGAAACCAGGGCTTAAATGCCAATGTTAGATCAATGTATGGCAGCAGGATTCTACTCCCTGCCACACCTCTAGAAAATTTTAGGAATGGTTGTCGGAGAGTATTTACGCCTTCACCAGCCCAATGTTTGACGTCCTATTTCTCCAATGGACTACTACTTCTAAGTATGCGGTGCGTTTAAGAAAGACACCAATCATCGTGACAGTAAAACAAAAGACCGATTGATTGACAGCTCTTCCTTGTAAAACTATAAAATCAACTTGTTATAGATTCTGGAGTACGATTGAGGCGACGATCGAAGCTAAGGACAGCTTTTTAGCGTGAAATTTAGTTATATTATAAAAACATCGGTGGCCGTAAAAACCTTTTCAAAACGTTAAGCGCTTGAATTGGCGTAGATTTGTCTACCTATCACGATAAACTCTTCTTTTTAGGTGTCTTCTAAGGACACAATAATATGTAATAAAACTGGTATGTCTCAGAACTTTATAGATGCTGCGTTTTTCAAATTTCGATCGATATAATAGTAGTTGATGGAGATTCTTTTCGGACCCATCATGAAAAATCCCTCTATTCGAGTATTCATGACCCTACATTAACGCTACAGATTTTACTATGCATCAAGAACAATTCATGGCAAAGTAATGAAACATGCACGTGCTCTTGACAATACCTATGAAAAAGATACGACAATTTCAGACTTGTTTACGAAAGGACAAGAAATTTACAATTATTATAAGAAAATTATTAAACAAAAAAGTTTTCATTTTAAACAGATTCTCATCATTAATAATCCCTTGTATACCTTCCTACTGAATTAAGTTCGCTAGGTGCTCGTCATTTTTAACTAGGCTCGTAGGAATATAATGAAAAATTTGAGTCAATTCTTTGCAAACGTTTTAAGCACGCTGAAAGGTTTTGTGTGTTTGTATGAACGCGGACCTACAGCTCTAGCTACAAATTTTTAGATTGTATTGAAGTCTGGTAACTGGGATGACTATTCATTTGCAAATATGAAACTGAAATATACAACAAAAAATATTAGCGCTATTGAAGGTACCAAAAGCGACGACTCATTCAATAATAAGGAAATATAAGGCATTTGAAACTCCAGGAAATCTCACAAGGTCGTCTGCAAAAATTCCCCCGACAATAGTCCACAAAATGGTCTGGGTGGCGAAAGTTCAACTTCGTGTACCAAGGAAAGACTTGCAAAAGCACTTAGCTGGAGAAGAGGTCGATGTACGAGTGAGTACGGTGGCAAATATTCTGCACGAAGTACAGCTACATGGATTTCGGACCTCGGCTGGAGCCGTTATCGTACCAAAGTGGTGTTATCGCACTCAAGTTGCTTGGGTTCAACCAAGTTTTTTTGCTTGTGTTACTTGATCTGAATACTTTTGCTCTTATTAAAAGGTGGTGGAGGCATCGAGAGAGAGAGAGAATGAGAGTGAGAAGAAGCAAATATTGGATACAGCTAAATTTGAATAAACCGTGGGTTTCTAAGGCATAAGAAAAATTAAATGGTCATTATTTTATTTGTGTTTCACAATGAGTGCGAGTGGAAAAATACTGTGGAGGAAATACAATTGTTTCATACACTTCTCATTTAGCCAAGCTTTATCACCCAGGAAATCATAAGTGAAATGCCAAGAAAGGTTCACCTCGATATTACTATACGTAGTCGCTCTAACAGAATAAATTGCATCCATCTTGAATTATTTCATACACCTTTTACGACAGGGAAGCATAAATTAATAAAATTAAATTTTGATATTCTGATAGCGCTTTTATTTCCCGACTGCATCGATGTATGCTTGTGAGCGTGCTCATTCTTTTTGCTATATATTGTTTGTAAAAGAGGAAAAGAGGCAGCAGAACCTTGATCAACCGATACGTAAGGGTTGGACAAAGCTGATTGATGATCGACCATACGCCCAAGAGTTGTAAACTTCAGAAAGAGGGGGAGGACTTTTGTGATTGCATAATGAAATATAGACGCTCTAGTTCGATAATAATGAATGAGGAAATTATTGAAATCGATAACTGATTTGAAATTATGCTTTTCTTTACTATGAATTTGATCTGTATATTCCCGGTATTAATATGATCAATGAGCACTACTTCGCGGTGAAGCTCAAATGATTGTGCGACCAGTTACAACACCACTTCTCTTTTGTTTTGTTCAGGTGGGCTGTGTCTCACGTTGAAGTACAAAATGTTGAAGAGTACATTCGGTATATCTTAAGTTAATTTATTTGTGAACTCGATAGTAGCAAGACGTTAGGGATTTAAAGGAGCACAACATTTGAACATAGATTACAGATACTAAGAGATTTATTTGTGTTATGTACAAAAGAACGGAAGATGATATCCCCTGTAGAAAATATAAATCATTAAGCAGCAGCATTTTGCTATCAAGAGCGTCGCCGCTCTAACTCAATCATTCGCGACTTGACAAGAATGTCTAACCGAGCAGAAATGAGAATGAATGGCTGTCAAGTGTCACTCAAGCCTCGGGTTAGGAACTGCTCTTTGCATGGCTACAAAGCCGATAAGCAGCTCAGTGCGTCTCGGATCAAATTTCCATTTCAATTTGAGTTTAAAATGAGGACCGACATTCGTACCACAGAAATTATTCACTGAGTTTCCCATCAGAATTCTATGAGCATCTCGGTACTTATACCGGTGCTAAGCCCAGCTCCAAGTTGTGCTGCAGCGACCGCCGGAACGGCCGGCACGAGGTGCTCCACCTGCAAGTACGCAGCTGTTGCTGTAGTTGTTCAACCTCCCAAATGACTTTGCGACTAACGAAACTATAATTTCAAACATATGTAAGAACTAATTCAAGTTGTGAGTAGAGTAAAAATAATTCGCAAGGCTAAGTATAAGCTTTCCATAAAAGTAAGTTATTTATACATCGTAAATTACTTCATTGAAACATTGTACTCAGCGTTAGGCAAACGAGCTTCATAGGAGAGTATTTTGCGGAGTGACAACATTGCTTGAGTTAAAATGGCATATTTAATATCGTGCATTCAAGAGCATACTTAAATGTTAATTTCATTCTTTAAGGAAGGTGCTTCTCGTGAGGTGAGTAGCCTTATGATTTCTTCACAAATGTACGGTCATCACAAGGTTCACAGAATTCGCATGCTGCTCTCTGTTCTTAGGTCAAGATTGGTGCATTTAGCCGAGTCTGTATTTTGCTTCGCAGTCTGGATAAATAATATGGATATCGTTGAAGCTTAATCTTCACGATAAGATCATTCAAGTTCGACTTTTGTTTCAGAAACTACAATAATTCGCGTGGTTTTCAATTAGAGTGTTGCACGGAGCTACGTTGATGCATTTCTTAAATTTGGTCGCCTACGTACGTTGGTAAGATGATAAACATTCAAATTTTGAGCAAATAAATGCTTTTAGGTTTTCGGGATACGTGCCTCTAAAATATACGTAGCCTTACTGATGTACTTTAAACATCTTCTACTTTATTTAACAATGCAAGGGACATGTACGCAATATTTTGCAGCCCAAACAAATCAGGTCAGCTTATTAACATCTGAAACAGGGGGGCGGAGCTGAAATTCACTCGTTGCAACAAGGGCTTCTACTTTAGATTCAGTTAACTTTGAAGGGTAAACAGAGAAATTTCTTAGGGAATACAGGAGGACTTTATCCTCTTAGAGAACCGAATCACGTATACCACACTTTGCACGGTTATGGCTTGAACCTAAATTGCTCAATAATAAATTGTCGAATTGAGAGACGAATAAACTCGCTCGAAACAAACGAAGGCTTGCGTATGCACGTAATACGAGCTTTGTAACTGAAGCCTAGTGTTCTAAATTTCAGAACTCAGAAGAAAATGCATGAAAAAAAGAAGGATAAACTTGACAGAGAATTAAATTCAGCTATTGATACCGCTAAATCAGACACTGGGAATAGGGTAATCACGAGTGCGCACGATCGTGTAAAATATTAATTCTCTCTTATGTTGAATGTTAAATATTTTTTGGGTTGTGCACCTTATTTATTTCCATAATGGTTTGAAAAAGAAGTCATTCTATCGCTAATACATACTACGGCATTTGCGAGGGCACATCTGGCTTTATTTGAGGAGTAATTCATGTTTTTTTTTAAGTTTAATACAGTGTCCGCAAAAAAATCTATACACTCACAATTTTACGATATTAAAATGAAACCATGCAATTTACATGTATTTTATTTCACTTTTAACTTCAAACTA
>VOMN01081790.1:0-13958 GCA_014899125.1 Orchestia grillus | reverse complement strand
CAACACAGGAAAACGCTTGGTCACCATGGTACGCTGACTATAGACCTGTGCATTCATCCGATGAGGATAATTATGGATCTCGTTGTTTTAACCGTGCTGAACCCAATTGCGGAAGATTAAGATCTAGTTACATCCCGGTGAAAATTTTTCCGCCAACTCCCGCCGACAGAAATGAAAAGTGCAGTCCGATGACACCGCTGTCAGTAAGTTGACATTGGGTGCTTTATGTCAAAGTTCGAAATCTATAGTTTCCGCCCGATTTGACGAGGGCGATTCAAAACGTTCGTGGAAAAATACATTAAAAATTATCCGAAAAGATTGACGTCTATGCACCAGGAAGTTTGTGTACCAACGTGTTTTGTGGTCCCACATGCACCTTATAATGAAAGTCACAACGCTCCACTGCCATTTGCAAGGTAGCAACCGCTTATGTAACATGGCCTGTGCCAAATTCGAGGCAAGAACAAACATCAAATTCATGGTAAAGCTTGGGTAGAACAGCCAAATCATTTACTTTCTGGAACAATTTATGGTGACGATGCTTAAAAAATCAGCAACTTACAAATAGATTAGCCGTTCCATAAGCGAAAGAAATGAGAAAAGATCCCCGCATCGGCAAGCCATCCACATCAGTTTATGTAAAGATATTTAGGCTGTACGCGCCCTCATTGAGAAAGATAGGCAAAAAACAACTGAATCGGTAGGAGACACTCGAGATCTCCGTGGCCTCTGCACACGGAATTCTAGTGTATATAATTTGGGATGAACAGGCTCTCCGCTCGATGGGTTTCTAGGCTGTTGGGGCCCAGATCAGCAGGAAACAAAGGTAGATCTTTCCATGGAAAATTTGATCAAGTGGGATGAGAACCCTGAAGCTCTTCTGCAGAGAATTATGACCAGGGATGAAGCACGGCTCTACCAGGACGATCCCAAGGATAAAACTCAATCGAAGCAGTGGCTGCCTAGGGATGGAAGTAGGCCTGTCAAGGCAAAAGCTGAGCGTTCAAGAGGAAGTTATGGCCACAGTCTTCTACGATGAAGAGGGCACCTTGCTGGTTGACTTTGTCAAGGACAAGAAACGATTACATCTTATTATGAATGCTTTGAGAAAGCTGTCCGCGAAAATAGCAGCAAAACGCCCTGGGAACCCTGATTTAGCCCTAACCGATTTTCTTTATTTTAAAACGTGAAGAAGTCGTTGAAGGGTTCTCAGTTTTCATCAGATGAAAATGTAAGAGCCGATTTAACATGGTTCAAATCTCCCGATTTTCGCAGATCGACTTAAATGCTGGCATCACTTTACAGATGTGCATCGACTTAGATGAAGCATATATCTAAAAATAAAGAGACTCCTTTTTCCACGAACTTTCTGAATCGAGTCCCCCTCGTAGATCAACTTCGGCTATACTCTAGTATTTCAGAAGAACATACGGCAGAGGTGAAGACTTCGCTTGTGACGACTGCCTTCAGAGGCATTTGGACACTTCACAAGCTCAGAGCTTTTGAACAAATTTTTAGGTATCGATATTCAACAATATTGCGACAATGAACGAGATTGCGGACAGGAATGATTTTCAACTACGATGAGGACAAAACGTACAGCGTGGTTTCTGTTTTTGATGACGTTAGGCGCAACATTGTTAGTGCATCAGCTCGAGCTTCCCAAGCCACATTCCAAGCGATCTCGGGAGCGAAAACATGCGACATTCGGCATGGACTGCAGGGAACGTAGAATCTATGCGAAGGTGTATTCTCAGACACGAGTAGGAGTGAAGAAACAGCAAATTATAAAAGGAAAAAACTAACAACCAGCGAGAAAGTCAAGATTCAAGCAAGTATTTTTCTTTCCTGCGAGAAGGCATGAAGATGTTAAGTAGAGAAGTGGACAGGAAAGCTAGAAGTTCCGTAAGCCTCACCAGAGCCGAGGTGGTCCGACTACGCCCGCAGCATATAGTCGACAAAACTAACTTAACCCTCCTGCCTTTGCAACATTTCACGTCCCCCGAGACCCCGAGAAGACAGCCACTACACTCTACACGGAATACTCATGACACGTTCCCTTCGTTAGGCCGTTTCATTGTCAGGCTATTCCAGAGTCAGGTTAGGTTTGAATTCGGCGACATGTTTTGAAGGTACATGCGCTTCCTAGTTCGCTTTCTCGTTCCTCGGATTAACGGGCTCGGTGATTTAGTTATTCAAATAAGAGTTTTCTTTAAAAACTCTAATGAGTGAGGACTTGCAAGTAAGTTATTACCTATATGACAGCGGAATGATTTGCTCCATTGGTACGCCCGCAGCCCAGTACGCGGGGGACAAGTTAATTGAGGAAATTAGGTATTCCATATTTGTCTTCTTCCGAGATTAGGTCCGGTTATACAGGATAGCCTAGAAGTAGCTGATCCCCTTTGCAAGTAAAATATTGACCATGAACGCCATCAAGTTTGAACTTGTCTATTCGAAAAAACTAGGACACCATGTTACATTATATCGTTTACTTATCTAAAAGTTACTTCGTTTTCCGTTTAATACCCTCGGTTTTCAATCATACTTTGGTACAGCAAAGAAAATTGTGGAAGTGGACACAAATACCCTGTCAATGACGAAAGCAACGTGATAATCTCACAAAAAGTAACCAGTCAAAAATCCAGGTCGAAAATTAAGAGATATTGGTATGAATGATCAACAACAACCTGGAGGATTTACGCAGATAAACCACGAAAATAGTAAAATAACGGAGGCAATCATTGAAATTGCTTCTGTAAAAACGTATCAATATCCCATACAATTTCATTTTTACAGCATTAGGTTCAATATCCTCGCTACATTGGTGTCATAATCAATCGAGGGTCAATTACGTGATCCACGTCGAGTATAGTCTGCTGTGAGTCGAATCTCACAAGTTCCGCGCAGTGTAACTAAGACAGCAGTGCTTAGTTCGAACTTCAAATCGAGCTATCAAGTATCATGTTTTTACAACATTTGTTAAGCATATGACTACATTGTGAGAACTAAGCTCACCAAGAACTTCTACATTGTTTTCGATCGTTTCCTCTAATTTTAGTTTGAATTTATGCACGTCTTCAAGATTCGAAGCGAAAATTATTTCAAGTGTAAAATCAAGCTCTGATAAAACGCCAGAATGAAAGTGAATGAGGAAAAACACCTCTGTGCAATGCATAAAAACTTTCCCCCAGAAGTCCGTAATTGTCAGGAGACTCGTCTAGAAAGTGCTCAACGTTTAATGTATCGCAGACATATGGTTAATATTTAATTATCAAGCTTTCATGCATCAACCAGTTAGGGAAACTTTCAATATAGCCACCGTGGAAGGCTCATCAATGCTGTAAGAGCTTCAACAGGAATTTAGAAAATTAGTCGCGACGGTTTTCAGGATAGTTGGAAAAAGTACCAGTAAAAATTGTCGAAGCTTCAGGATCCAAATTAGAATGCACGGATTTTAATGCAGAGTTCCAGAGGAAAGTTTTGCATTATCGCAATCATTTAATACAATCAAACCTTGACGCTGAAATCTATACCATGAGCATTAGTATTCTAATAAATTCATCGTTCGTCTATGGTATGGAAATGCAAATAAACCATCACATAACCCTGTCAGGTCTTCGCTTGTGCTAGGTACACAGCGAAAACTAACGCTAAACTAAAACTTTCATTCAATACGTCAACAAGAACGAGACTACCCGTTCACTGCGTCAGAGGTAAAGACGTAATATCTTCTCCATTGGTGTTGGTCCACCTATGTACCATTGTTTCGTAATGGTATGCATGCCTGTGCAACAACGCGTATTTACTCGGGCTTCCCGGAAACTTCGATTTATACAATGACCAGGTAACATTGGTCCTAATATATAGCAAAATCAATAAATAAAAATTCTCTTTTCTAAAACTCCTTTCTCAATTCTAATCCGGTGCTCATGATAGACTAGCTCGGGTAAAGCATTCATGCGTAGAAAAAGTGTCAAGTGCATTCTACCGAAACAAGACTGCCGATACACGCTGCACTAAACATCCCGTGTTGCAGCATTTAGGTTCACCCTAGTACTATCTCAATTGAGCAAACTTTAGTTTTCATAAGCCGTAGAAACCCCTATTCAAATTTCCCCTGCGCCCGCTAAAGATAAATGCACTTGGTCCCAGGAATCATTCCCACCCCCTCCACAGAGCCGATTCAACACCTCTAGAAACGTAAATAATGTGCTCCCTCCTAGCACAGCAGTCACCAGGTGGCAGCGAGGCTAGCCCTCGACAATCACAACGCTGCTCTGAGTGCCAGGAAAGGTGTCGCGGCGTCGCAGTAATTCCAAGGAAAGTTTTCTCCTCCAATAGAAGGCCCGACTTGTTTTGCCGCTGATAGCTGTACTTATCGTAGTATTATATCATTCAATTGCTATGGCCTAGTTTTTCGTATATTTGTCGTTCCACGACAACGTCTGCTTGCGAAGGAATTACTGAAACATATAAGTCGCGGTATTTGAGGAGGAAAAAGTTGTATTACATGCTTGAATATTGTATATGTGCAGGGACAAACTGTATTCACTTCAATTTAACGCAATTTAAGCTTCTTGGCTGTTTCGAAGAAATGCGAACTTATACTTCATTCGAATCATGGCGGTGACATTGACATCTTATGTACAGGTCAGTCTGCTTTTCGAAGGTGGAGGCCGAGAGGATGGAAAATAGTTATACTTTCGATCTACCACACATTAATGACTATACGATGAGTGAATTGATAAGAGTTTTAAAAAATGCATTCTATCATGTGTCTCAATAATGAATACCAGGGTAGAAGTTGCGTACAAATAGAAATTTAAAACTGACAGTTGACGTACTGTATTTTGAAAAACGTTGCACTTAAGACTGCATTTGCAGTGTCCTGTGCTGCATTAAAGGTACGAAGCTTTCCTCCAAGTAGTTGCTTTGGGCTCGTTGCATTTTCCTAATGAACAACAAATGAAATGTAATAGCACAAGACTTTCCAGGAACGCTGTCACTGAGATCCTAGTCCTTCGGGAGAGAAGGGGCGGATGGCAGGCCGCGCTCCTCTGCCACAGACGGTTTGCATGATGGATGCCTTCTGGTATTCCTTCTTATAAAAGAGTTTTCATTCGTCTGTCTCAGGTCATTTTCGTTATACCTCACATTTTCTAGCTTTATTTTTATTAGGAAAATAGAAGAAGTCACATGGGGATGAGCTTTATATTATAAGTGCATACAATCGAGTACTTCATGTGTTTTCAGTCACTGAATTCATGAATTATTGATTTTGTAAAAAAGGGTTTGGGAGCCATGTCATCGTGAACTTAATCGTCACACTGTTAAATATACTATTTATTACCTAATACGGCAGGCTGGGTAATGTTACTGGTTATCTGCATTGCATTTCAATTTGAAAGTACTCTACCATACTTCAACTAGAAAGTACTAAAAGAAAGTTAAATTGAGGCGTGTTCATTTCATTGTTTGACTTTCTTGTTTTGACTTTCTCCTTAGAGTAATTACAGGTAAATATTTTTGAAAATATTTCATAAGAATGTATAGCATTTGTTGAAAAACATTCGGCGAAGAATATGGTCGAAACAGAGTAAAAATACAGTAAATCGTTTTTGAAATATATTTTTTCATTTCGGGTTCCGTTTTTCGTGGGACAGAATTCCGCTGTGCAGAGGGATTCTGAGGGAAGTGTGCATTGCCTACGTTTCTTGCTGACGAACAAGCAATTTTTACCTCCCACTTCTTGATGCTTCCCTCACCTCGATGTCAAATATCCAAATCCACTTTTCTGTCGCCGGTTTCCCAACGTATTTATTAATATCTCTAGGGAATCCTCCTTAGGTCGATGTTGCGCCTCTGAAACGTTCAGTGATTTACATTTTTGTTTCTACAATGCCGTTGAGCCTGAAAACATGTATGCCTCGTGCAGTTTTCGAAAAAATTTACTATGTTTTTAAGGGAGTTTTTTATGTGAGGCTTATTTCGTATGACAACTACAGCTAGGGAAATATTGGGCTTCTTCCAGTCTCCGACTACCCGCATTTGCTCTTAGCCGTTCCTGGTAAGTTCATCAAGACAAATATCGAAGGATAAAGAATTCTGTTGTTTATTTTACTAATCAAATTCCCTATAACAGCATATTCTTCACCAAGAAGGTTTGGCAGACTTATCTTTTTATCGGTAAAATAAAATTTTCCGTATCACAGACACCTTGATACGTTCAATGTTAGAGCCTCGTATTTTGTGTAATTAGTGTGTTTTGAAGCACATTTTCCTCAAATTTCTTCGAAAACTGGACGAAAACGAGCTTTAGCGATCATTTTAAGAAGTTAAACTGCCACAGTTTCTTTGACGTCGACTTCCCGTTAACAGGTGGTCGTCTTTATTCCATGAGAAGAGATACACGGAGGCGAAAAAACGGACTGCTTCAGTATCACGCGCTGAGCTCCGGGTTGCACCAGACTGCCAGTCGCCGCTCACTCAAGCAGTCGCGAGTTAGTATGTTGCAAGATTCCGAGTGGAGAGGTAGTGTGCGGTCGTTCATTAGTAATTGTGAACTGTGATTCCAGCTTTCGCAACTGTGACACACGGCTGTGAAAAGGCATAAGGCAATGTTTCTCTCCTAAATGGTTAGTTCGACGTGTGTTTTGCAGTACCAAGGCTCCGTACAGTCTCCAGAATAATGGTTCATATGAATTGAAGTGCAATTTTGACAACATTGAAAAGGCGCGGGTCCTTCCATCCTAGTTAGCCGTGAGTGCCCTTGCAGCTAATTGCAGGTAATTATTTTACTTGGCTTCTGTCTATGTCACCATTCTGTGGTCATACTGTATTTCGCGCTTTTTATATACTTCTTATCCTCATGTCCCATTTCTTAGTCGTTTACGCGTTTAAATGCCTATAAAAATTACGTTCTCTATTCAACTGAGAAAATTGGCTTATAGGTAGTAGTTGGAAACGGAGGTACAGACCATAGAGCCGGATAATAAGACCATTCAGAGTCGACGCAATGAACTTCTGGCGGCGTAAGTTCTGGGTTGACTTGGCTCCGCTGCGCGCTGGAACGAAACATTTCGAGGACTTCTTATTTAATATTGAACGCTACTTTCGGACACCTCATAGCTCTGTTATGGTATTCCGCGATGGCTCGTACATGCGGGAAAGAAATTACTTAATTGATGTGGGCTGCGCTTTCGAGAAGAATTGGTGTCAGGCGTTCATGAAAATAGCGCAGTAAAACCATTCACAAGTTATCGCTGTGTTGGTCCCTGTAAAAGGTACCGTTATTGGCACTGCATCAGTTGCATTGGTTTGATAATGTACTCTCTATGTTCTCAGTACACGCCGGTGTTGACTCTGTCGAATGGTTTTTGGATTCTTTTAAATAGTTCTAACGCATTCCTGGTTTTGTGGCAATGTCAATAACACCGTGTATTTACTGCTGAAGCATTCTTCCTTCCAAGTGTTTAGATTTCTTAGTTTTTTTAATCTACTCATTCTCTCTCTGTAATGATAATCATACTAACAATATTCTCGTGTCCACTTGGTAATTCTCACTTTGAATAATTGACAATAATTTTTGCAACTTGTTTTAGTGTAATCGGTGTCGTCAGTTGGTATCCCGATTCGTTCCAATGTGTGCAACGCACACTGCAGCATGCTGTCGAGTTCACACGCTTCCCTCAAATACAGTAATCCAAACCTGAAATGAATGCTGATGTTCAAGTTGTACAATCGAAGGGAAAACTAGATGCGGACGTACATTTTGTTGCCTTTTCATTATCAAATATATTTAATACAGGTTTGTGTAAGTGAAATTTCAACGTTACCTAAGGTTTGTAGTTTTTTTTATTTTAGTTATTCTTAAGTTTTCAATTTAGAAATTTTATGAGTTAGCATCTGGATAGTGCATGGACAAGGCGACAGAAAAGTCTTGCAACAAATGTTTTCTGTTAAAAGTACGCAGCAAATAAATGACACGAAATATGTTTGAACAGGTTCACTATAGTTATAAGGTAACATGTTTAAATTTTCATTCAATAAATCCACCTTTCCTCTTCACTACCTCATTCAACCTCTTTGAAGTTGGCTCGACTGTTGCACGCACGACATCCATCGATAATTTGTTTCATCGCGGCAGTGATTGTTTTAACGCTTCCAGTGTTGAATGAGGCTTTATGTACAAATTCCTTTCCAAAACAGACTAAACACAGAAATCTATTGAATTCAGATAAGGGCTCGAAGGAAGCCATTCTTTATTGATTATAATCGTCCGGAACTTTGTCCCTGAGCCATCATTGTGCTCGTTTGGAAGTGTAAGGGTGCTCTACCTAGTTGAAAAAAGAAATTGACCGTTTTGGAACGTAATTTCACTAAGCTTCTTTGCCACTCGCTCCAGAATATACTCTTTGTAAGTTTTAAGGTTATTTTTGACTCCCTGGGGCACAAAAAACCAATAGTTTTCTCCTGCTCGGACCATTACAGGCGAAGGTTTCGAGTTCGGCGGCCGGACGTTCCTGATGTTCTCAGGTATTGCCAAGACCCTCAAGAGTGACATCTCTATCATTTTGACGATTGAAAGCTTATTCAACAGTGAATATTTTTTCGTTGGTGAGCAGAACAGAGTCAAAACCATGAGCTGCGAACCGGGGCATCAACGAGGGATTTCTTTTCAATCGTTTTTCCCTTGAGGCGTTCGATGAGGTACGGATGTTCCTTAATTTCGAAGGGCAGAGAATCCTAAGCCTCTTTTCTCCAAGCAACAAACAGATTCTCTCGATACATTGAGCTCTGGACCCATTTTTCTCGTGAATGTCTGGGGATTTTTGCAATTCTCGAGGCGATCTTCATCTATATTTTCTAGGTCGTTACGGTTTTCGGACGGCCAATCGTGGTGCAGTCTATACTCTACCGGTGGTCTTATAACGTTGAATAATGCGGTACCAGAAACTATACTTTTTTGGTGAAATTTAACCGCGTTCAAAATTTCACTTCCTTGCCCGGTGAAGCTGAACGATAGCAGACCCTTGACTTTCCATTTTTATACTGAAGTAATTTGTTTAGATAGCGGACTAATTTTCACAACGAGTAAAAAAAAATTCCAGTTGATCAGGTTATGGTGTCCATCTTGTGTAACTTAATAACGAACACTAAGCTAGGAGCATATAAAAAATCTTGCGATGTATTGAAATTTGATAGTGCATGGGCGTTTGAAACATGAAGCTGATTGGAAAAAGAATTATAAACACGCACGTGGTGCGCTCAGTCATGCGCAGCGCTGTGGTCTGGACCGCCACCCATGTCCGCTGCGCGTCAGTTTCATGTGGAGCAAGGGATGGTCGCCATGTAGCTGTCGTTAATATTTAATATTTTAATAGAGACCTGCTAGATGTTTGATTAACTGTCTCATGAAGTATGAATAGGTCCTTGGAATTTCATGTCTAGCTGTTCAAGTATATTTACCAGTGGACTAGACCGAAACAATTTTCTTTGAACTGTTCTGATAATACTTAGAGAAGGTAACTATACTCGTACTTTTTCTCGAAGGGGACGAACATACACTTTTTCATGAGTTGTTCCAATTTTTTTTCCTGATTAGCCATAATACATCTTTAAGTATAGGTTGTACACATTTTGAAGTAATAAGTGGTTAAAACTGCGTTCTTAAAATGAAAGAACGTTGCTCTGACTAGCAGTACGTTATGCTATCACCCTTTGATGGCCGCTGTCTTTCCTGATAGTCACTTTAATCAACAGTTTGGTATTAAATTCTTACTGTTTTTTCAAACGAGAGTGAATACACACACAGGTGTGTAAAAAGGCATGGATGGTCAACGCAATATTTCGTTCATTTAAAAAATGAGTTTATCCTTTAAAGCCTGAATTCTTTTCTGAACGCTTGAGCAGCAGGAGCTGCGCTGAGTGCGGAGCGGTAGAGCGGGCAATGCCTGCGACAGGTTGTACAGCTTACTGCATTTGCCTGCATTTTGCGGCCTCAACATTGCCGCGTTTTGTGGGAGCTGCAGCCCGCTCTTCTGCAAACGCTAGCGTCATGAGGTCGAGATTGGGTCAGGGAGTTGAACTTTTAATGCTACGAAGGTTTTTGGGCCCCACCCCAAGAAATCAGATTAAGTTTTCTTCCGAAGACATATTTGCGATGGAAAAATTACATTTTCGTTTTCAGTCCTGGAACTACCACTTGCATGCTCGATAGTGTGTTTAGTTAGAAATACAACATGTTTAGTACAGGTTTCCTTGTATAATTATCGGTTGCAGTAAATATTTGTTAGGGCCTTATGCACGATCACAAAAAATATTTAGCTAAGAGTACACTAGCTGTGAGCATTCCGTGAACGTAGACATTGACTTTGTAGGTCAATGTACATATTTAATGCCCGGGTACTCGGCCCGAAGTGTCAGTTGGGTCACATATTCAAAGCGTTAAGTCCCGTCCTTATATTTAAGGTGCAGTTCTTTCCTACCTCGAGTTATTCAACAGTCTTATTTTTTAACTACGATATTACTGAAAATTACTGTCGCACTAAGTTATCGTGGGGCAAATGATGCTCCGATGTATTTTTGCAAAGTAGACCTACTGTTCGAAGATAAATGGATGACTGCGATCTAGTGCAAAATTTGAGTTTACCTGCTGGACAAAATTGTTCATATAGAGTCCTGTTGGATTTCTATCAATAGTGGAAATATTGTCGTCTCCCGGTAACCTACTTTGGGGCTGTGATTCCGTCGGACCTATAAAGCAACGCCCCTGTTCCTGCAAAGACACTTCAGGAGCAGAATTTAGACAATTCTGGAGAAAGTAATTGCTATGAATATTAGCTGGGAGGGAATATTGGAGCACGAAGTGTAAGAATTTTTACTGAAACTTTCCCTTTTCCTTTCGATAGTTCGACACAGGTTTGGGCACAGGTCAAAATTTATTTCGAAGGTTGCATTTTAAACCACGGGTTCTTGTAGATAATATTTGAATGCAGTGAAGTTAGAGCTCCGCCGAGACCGTTAGCAAATAATAAACAAAATTCAGTATTCCGAGGTTACAGGAAAAGGTACAGTCGTTGGGTAAGCCTTTGGAATAAAATCCTTAATTTGCACAGATGGCGCGAAAAACTTGGTCGAATCTTATGGAATAAATTCACATTAAATTCATTTTATGATTTATTTTTGCGTTGTGGGAGCTTTGCTCGTTTTTCATGTTTTTTGCATATACACGATGTTCATCTGTTCAGCTTCTTCCCACTTGAAGATAGTGATCAGTATACTACTGTCATGAGCTATCAAAAAAGTGCACAAGATTGGGATATCATGATCAATAATTTCTAGAGACCTCAATGTTTGATTAAGCCGCCTCGATTATTGCTGCTCGTCTTGATCCAAGCGAAGTTATTGCTCTTGGGCAGGCAGCACGGACTGCTATCATCTCATCCTCTGAGTGCTGTCAAGATTATGAAGAAAAAAAGTGATGAAATTTCACATTTTACTGAAATCTTATCATGAATGTACTTTCCATGGTTATTTATATCTTTTTGTCTGCTGATAAGTTTTTCAGCCCCACTACTGAAGAACTTTCAGTTACGTTGGGCCCAACGGAAATAACAGTTTTAATCTCTTCATGGCTTTTGTGAGCCAAACCATCCAAATGATTCTGTAAATTGCGGAAAAAATAGTACTCTGGAGGAGTAACAGCGGAAGAATTAGGCAGATGATAAATTTCATCCCAACTAAGTTCTTCTATCATTTGGTAAGGGATTTTTTCAGTTCGAGGCCGAAGAATACTGGAGTTGAAACTGAGATTTCAGAGGTCTTCTCTTCGAAACTGAGTGGTTTTGGATAATAACATTGGAAACTAATCTCATGATAAAATTTCAATGAAGTGTACCATTTCATCATGCATTTTCTTTATGTACGAGTGAAATTTATACTGAACATATGCGTTGACTTGATAATAATTGCCGACAGCGATGTGTCATTGAAGATGAACGAATATGACATTCATGTGGGTGACGCTGACGTCACGAGAAATGGACGTTCCTGATGTTCTCAGCGTGACCGCGAACACAGTCATGTATTTTACTAGTGGCAGTAAAATACACGACTGCAATGCTGTCACTGACGTCGTTATCCCTGTACAATCAAAGTAACTACCATAGAATACTTTGGGTATTGTCGCATTCATGTTGTAATAATATCTGGATGAAGAGGTTTTCGTTTCTCTCGGTTTGACGGCGTGGTCGCCATATCACAGTTAGCGCTGATCTTCCTGGCTGAATTAGAGGAGCATTTAGTGAATTAGAGGAGCGTTTAGTCTGATATCTGAGCTCAGCTATGGCGCTCTGGTCCCCTTAACTAATCGATTCGGGCTTGGAATGGTCCTCACTGAACTGAACAATTTTGGTTCACTACATTTGCGTTTTGCAAGTTGTTTAAAATTTCATTAACTAATTAAAGAGTGAACATTTTGGATACACTTTGCATGCTGTAGTAGCATATTTTAAGTTTACTTCTATTTGTAGTTATTATGGATTCTACGCGCTGTTGGCATTTGTGTTGTTATAATATGTACGTGATACATGTCACATTAGACTACAGGTGCGAACGGAGATGTTGATTGAAAAAAGCTACAAATTATTTTACTTTCAACTACGACGTCGGAAAGTATATGGCTCACTCTTCAATTCAATTTTGGAATAAAATAATTTTTTTCACCCATGCAGTATTACTGCAGTTATTATCGTCGTTTATATCTTGGGTAGTTATTTCTTCTATGTATGCGTATACACATAGAAACCGTCACGACTGAATGAATCTTGCCACTTAACATGCCTGAAGCGTGGAACTGCTGTTGCTTTCACTATTTCGGACAAACTAAAGAGGAACTTCTGCTTCAGAAAGCTTAAAAATACACCGTCACGCGATGCTGTTGTATTCCATCTGATCATCTAGAAGCATCATTTTCCTCTTTACCGCAGCTTTCGGCAACGAGACAAGAGTTCGGGCTGCGATGCATGGAATAGCTACGTTAAAAACGACTGAGTGTTCTGATAATGCCGGCCTATTATGGAACGATGGCGGCCTCTCAATTGGCAGGCTGTAGGTCGGTAGGATGGCTGGGACCGAGGCGCTCCTTGTGGACCTGCCTGCCTTTCATTTGGAGAGATCAAAGTCTGATTAGGCTCTCATGCACTACCCTCTCCTGCCCTGTAATGCCATTGAAACCTCGATGGTTGTGACATTCTGTACTCGTGCTTACATGCTCTCAAAAAACTTCAGGTTGGCATGCTCAAATAATTCTATTGTTAGTTTGTGTACAAGCTTGGCCTGTACAATTTTGGAATTCCTAATAGTTTTGCATCTCCAGCTCATTCCCAAGATAATTGTATATTGCTTTGTATAGGTTTAGAATAGACTCCTATCGTTCTCAGAAAAGCCCACTTGGAAGTTTGATCGTATCGTCCTGAATAAACCTTAGCAAGCTATGGCGTCAATCTAGAGCCTCATATGCACGAAGGAAAATATTAACGAAAACGTGCGTGGTCTCACGGGCTCATCGAAAACGATTTTCCAAGTTTTCACGGTTTTCATTGAACATTTCGAACTAGTTTAAACTTCACGCATAAATTTCAGTCTTTCCAGAAAATGGTTCGGTGTCCAGATGAGTAGCGGAGAGTGCGGCCAACGAAATTCACTTGAGCGTTTGAAGTGGAATGGAAATAATCAAAAAACAACGTGCATGATTCTTTTCAGATTAACAACTCGTTTGATTGACCGGTTGCGTCGAGTAACAGAACAAATGGATGCAGTTTTTAGAATTTTGTAACTTTTCGATAGTAATTTTCCATCGTAATACAAACGGCTGCCAATCTCTTCATAGACCTGAAGTAATTAGTTTGGGCTCAAACTGGCCATCATGAATATTTGACTAGGAACCGAAGTAA
>VOMN01081787.1:0-18827 GCA_014899125.1 Orchestia grillus | reverse complement strand
AGGTGTCGTGGTGCTGGCGGCGGTGGCTGAGTGCTGTGGGGGACCCTGAGAAAGGCTTCTATGGCTGGCTGTGCGCCCTGCTGCACCTCGAGGACTGCGCACCGTACGAGACCGTGGTGCTGAGTACGCTGTCCCCCTCTGGTGGTGACGGAGGCTCGGAAACGGACGTCAACAGCGAGGTGCGAGCGGGAAGTACCGCGAGTGGCAAGGGTCCTTGTAGCCCTGACGCCAAAAGTAGCGCTGACTGTGGACAGCTCGACGCTGTGTGCGATGTGCAAGCTAAAACTCAACTCGACAGCTAGTCTCACTCGGGCGTTGTTCACTTGGTCAGCTGTGAAATTCTGTCAGCTCATATAACACTTTTTATATTTTTTGCTTAATGTAAATTCCGATTGCCAAGCTGATATTTTTTTCCAAAGACGTTCTTGAGAAGTATTCGTAAACATGGATCTTGAAGGTACTCTCTGAACAACTTTATAATAGATTAGTGAACAACTAGTAATAAAGACTGTAATGTCGCTGGAAGCTCTAATCGTGACGGCTGCTTATACTTGACGTGCATGTCTGTAAAATGAAATACGCACACCTCCCTCCTGGTCCTGTCTCTCTTCACTTCCATGTTTATTAGCTCAAACTGATGAACCTATCTGTAACTTCGAATTCTCTCCCCCGAAAACCTTTCTGACTTCCTTACGTATGCGGCTGACTCCTCTCGTGTTCAGTGTCCTGCCAGTCCGAGGTGTGCGTGGTGACGTGGTAGAAACCTATGTAAGAAGTCGGTTGATTTTCTATGCTTGGAAAAATCGAAACATCGGCAATTTTTTTGTACTCGTACTCTTCTCGTGAATGGCTTCACAGGTTTTATATGAAGTATTTTCTCCGTAGGTTTGGGTACCGAGTACGCTGGTCTTCAATGAATATCTAGATTTTATACTCTGTAGTATTCTACTCGAATAGTATAGATTCTAGAAAAGCTTGGACTTCCATGCCGATAGGTAAGTATGACACCACGCTCCAGTTAATGATCATTACGCTCGATGTCGTATCCTAGGCTGAAGAAAGACAAAGAAATAATTTATCCCGTAAGTTTTAGCAGCGTTGACAGTTTTCTATTTATCGGTGTTATCCGAATTGTGCTGCAGTACTGGTCTCCACCAAAGCGTTTGTCAATAATTTAATGTAAGGATCACCGACTGAGTTGTAAGTTACAGTGTATTTACCCGATATTTTAAGTCACTCATGGTATGCTCAAATCTTTACGTTGATTTTATTTATGTAAAGAGATCGAAACTCTAATGCTTTCTTTTTACTTGCTCTAAAGACATTTCGTTCATCTGTGATATTTCAGTATTATGGTCGGTGAGATCAACCAACTTCTTTGCGACTCGAATTTCAGCCAGTGATCTGAACGATGTGAACTGGCTTCTTGTTCTGCGTGATCGTTTGCTTTATTTTGATTATTCTACGTTCAAATTCACTACTTTTTCCTAGGTGAGGTCTTCTTTGAAGCAAACTCGCCTTGTCAGTGTATCGCGATCACTTGAAGCTTCGACTGAAGAAATGCCACATGCATCAGTTTTCGGCTTCGTTACATTTTTCATTTTAGTATCCCTGTACTGTAAGATGAGATTTACTTCAAGTAAATTTCGTATTGCTTGTAATTTATTAGCATCTGGGAAATTATCAACAGACTTTTTTCATATTTTCGTTTAACTATTTTCTTTACTCAGCATTATCACATGTGCAATTGTGATATCGAAGTGCTCTATGGCGCCTTTTTTAAACTATTTTCCTGATACTTCGTGGAGATTATCGTCAAGTTTGGCTTGTCAATGGTTGAGATTATTTATTCCGTTCTTGGATCGTTCGCAATTTGAGTTGCTATTAGTGTCTCGTCTGAGTTGTTTAGTGAATGCAAGAGTTCATTGGTAGTCGTGGAAGCGCCAGTACTGCGTGAATTGAATGACGGGTCGATATTAAGATTTCAAAGAAGTTGACAGTGATGCTAATGAAATTATGGAAGAGATTGTTCCAGAGTGGTGTATTTGAAGCGACATGATATTTCATGGGAAGGTATCGTTACGACTTCAGTGTTTTCTTTTATGAGTCAGTGGTAGTGTTTGTGTAGTGCCCCAAAAATAATTACGTATACGGAACAGTTTAAGCGGCTCAGCTATATTATGAGCTCAGTATTTATGAACTGTGTCGTACGGAAGAGGGGCTGTAAACTAAGAAAATTGAATGAGGGTGAAGGGTTGTGTATTAGGTATTGCAAGCCAACCAATACCATATTTTTTCGGTTAAAAATTATCCTGGTGGACTCGGAAAGAAAAAGCCGTTAGGATGTAAATTGACCTCATTTTCGACGAGGCAATTACTGAAAGTGTTGGGGTTTGGCTAGCAATATCAGGTCTAATTCCCAAATTGTATATAGTGTCTTAAACTATGGGGACTAGTGACCTCAGGGGTTACTGTTGTGTTACCTCGGCTATAGATGGGCTTTCGGAACGCCTGTCTTTCGTGTTCAATTTTTACACTTTCTTCTCTGTCCCTTCTTCATTTTCATTCTTTACTTACTGTTCCTACACGCAGGGGATCCTGCGTTGGAACACTCCTTGTGCGTAAATTCCCCGTTTTGTACAAACGTTACTAAATGGACCCTTCTCTTTCGGCGCGACGTGGTCGAGTCACTGAAGCACTGCAATCTCTTCCACTACTTCTGTACTCGCGAATTATATATTTTTTTTTTTGGCCTGAAGCGTATCTTAAGTAGGTATATTGCTTCACTCTGGTGACTGCAGGCCCGTGTGGAGTTTGATGCTCCAAATTCATAAATTTTGCTCCTCTAATATTAGAAAAATGCAAGCTTTGCATTTACGATTGCAAAATTTTCGTTCGAGGTTCTGCTTGTATGACAATTTTGGCACACTGGGAGATAGATTTTTCCCTTTCTATGTATATTCATTAAAGAGAAGAACTATTAAAATCGAGGTATTAAATAGACAATGTTCGGCTTTTTTTATACCAGGGCTTCTTCTAGAACGAAAGTTTTCGTCTATTAATTGGTGAAAGTGACCCAGTGTTCATGAAGTTCTATATTATTAACTTATGACTATTTATTTTATTCAATTCTTGTGTCGTAATAACAGTTTAAAATCGCCAAAAGCGATTGAAGTTATGAATGGCAGCTATTCATTTTTAGAAACATAGCGATGAAAATTAAGCGATTTCTGTCACCAAATCCTATACCTCGTTTCGTAGGCGCGCATTAGTTTTAGAGTTTGTGTTCGATACATTATTTATTCTATGAACTTCAGAGCGTACGAAAGCCGACGGCGGAGTTCGTGCAAGTACTAACTTAGTTTTTCGTCCTCGAGGATGAATGTATTTCGTATTTTGCTCATGAAGATTCGAATAAAAATATCAAATGATGGACTGCTCTACTAATTTGTAATTTTTATCAAAATGTTAGTTGTAGATTTGTTAAGACGAGCTCCTTAGGAGGTATAGTTGGAAGATAGTTTTTTTTATATATACTCTGAGATAATATTTTGTCTAAGTTAATTATTTATTACCACCGAGAAGTTCACTGCTGGAGATTTCCTCCTCGAGTATTTTAAGGCGCTCCTCGGTGGTGTCGATGCTCAACAAAGATTTAAACTTCTTCCTCCTGACGCAAGCCCCTAGCTTCTCGCTCGAGAATCTGTGTTAGGAGTCTCTTCATTGATTTAGGTCAAAAAGCGAAGTCACCTTATCTCTCTGTGTCTTTGGAGAAATTAGTATATTGTGTACAACTGATTATTTGACGAATGTTCATGGATGTTGTTTTCATTCTGTTTCATTTGAAGTAAAGCGGAAAAATGTGAAAGTGCTTTCGTTAGTTATTTTAGACTTAATTGTTTAAAGAGATGTTATGTAAGTCACTAATAAAGAATCATCTTTGTACACTTTGTACATCTGTGTATGCGACATACAGCTAATAATATTAGAGTAATGAAGCAAAAGCTTCAAGACTTTTCGGTACAACCGTGCTCTTTCAGGCCAATCTTACGTGGAATTGTACTGTTTAGAAAAACAGAAGTTCCTCGTTTGCCCTAAAAATGAGGCCATGCATTGACCATTGTTTGGTCTCTGGTAATTTCCTGGAATATTATTGCTCTTGTACCATTATTACGTATGAATTCTTTTTTATCACTCGAAATAACAAATTTTGCGGTAAAAGGTAAAATAAGATTATATCAAGTTCTCACCAATTGTAGAGTTTCCGTTCATTTTGAAAATTATGCTTTCTTGAAATTAAAATGATTTAAATGAAAGCACTTTGCATTCGATTTGAATCTTCATTGATGCTATGTCAACGTGTCTTTAATTTGTTGCGACGGCTACTCTCATTAGCTGACTCTGCTAAAAAAATAATGTCCGATACGGTGGTGAAAAGCTAGTTTTACGATTTGATCCTTTATATTAAATGTTTTTATTTTTTTAGGTTTTGACGCCAGAAATGTTGGAAATGGTCTCAGTCTGATAGTATGCCGCTTGTATGCACCGATCTCGCGCCTCAGAAGTAGCTGTCTCCTAGTCATCGTATTACGTTGCGAGAGGTCATCATTGTTGTGGCCCTGATCCGTTCAGGGCAGGGGAAGTTTGGCCAGGTTCTGCTTGTGTTGGTGAGTACGTAACCGTGTTTGCGCGCGTAACATCTATTTCGGTTTCTTTTCGTCTGCAGCATTTTGTGGACACTCATCACTTGATTTGTTGGGCTTCCCTGCTGCACTGAGATATTTTGTAAGGTATCTAAATGGGTAGCTCTTTGTTGAAACTTTATTTTAGACCGAAGCTCCGTGAGCCCATGTCCATTGCAAGACCTTCACTCGCGTTACGACTTGTCGTCTGGACATTAATTCATTCTAGAATAAATATTACCTTTTGGCACTCCTAATGCTAGGATGTTCTAACTTCTCTATGGTTTAGAAAGGAAGCCTTTGCTTATATTCCGAGAATACTCTTCTAGAACAGCTAAATTAATACAGAAAAGAAATATTTTTTAAGTCACACTAGAAAGACAGAATTAGTCTATTCTGTAATCAAGATCCGTCCCGATTCCGATAGATACGATCAGATCTGAATAGGCGTTAGTGCTATAAGATTTAGAACTACTGATGAGAAGGTTCCTATAGGCTAAAGCGTGGGTCAAATTGTGGAGGCCGGTTGGTTAGCTTGCCTCACCACCGCCTGCCTTCGTTGGAACGGTGACGCTCTCGGTGTGTCCTCAGCACGTGCGTTTCCATTGTGCCTACTGTGCACCACAGCGCTGAAGCCGCCACTGTCACTCCGGTCCCCTGGTATTATCTGGGCTGTCCAACAAGGAGCGTAAGTACAGAGTCGAAAAGAGTAATTATCTAAATGCGAGCGAACCGAATTAATATGTGCATTAGAATTTTCATTCGAGTTTCCTAAAGAGGTAATTTTTTGTTCCCTAAAGAAGCATACATAATCCACAAGTCATAAGCAATAAGGTTAGGTTTGTCTACATCATACTATGAGGACTGACAACCCCAGGGAGCCCTGTTAGGTGACCTCAGCTTTAGGTAGGCCTTTCGGACTTCATCTTTCGTGCCCACTTTGCTTCTTTCCATTTTCATGCCTTCTTCGCTGATGATTATCTTTTCTTCTCCTTTCTTAACTTGCTGTTTCTATGCGTAGAGGATTCTTGCGGGAACGCATCTTGTGCATAGATTAAACGTTCTCCAAATTCCACACTAAATGGTTCCTTCTCTTCCGGTACGAGATGGTCTGAGTTACGAAAGCGCTGCTATCCCTACTCCTACTAACTAATTCTTTCAATTAGCACCGCTTAGATGAGACTGTTCTGAGGCTAGGATTCATCTGGAACGTATGGTGAGCATCAATTCTTTGAGCATTAAAAGTACATTTTAGTGTGTACGTGGCTTTTGACTTTTCTGTGATAAATCCTGAATTTACGCCCAACGCAACGCGTAAGGAAAAAGTGATATACTGTACCATACAATTATCAAATGCCATGGAGGCCAGCGGATGCGTAGGTTATGAATTAAAAGTTCTATTTTTCCCTGCTATGTTATGCGACTGCAGTCAAAGCAGTAGGATAATTTGGGTAAAGGAGCTGAGCTGCAAAAAGCTCAGGTTATTTGTTAAACCTAAGTATCTTTTCATTTTTGCAAAGGCCGGAAGAAGGTTTATGTTAGTATCCCCATGCATACTCTTGCACCAAAGTTTCGACATACGCTACTCATTTGGAATCTGTTTTTTCTATCGCTGAAACGTATAGAAGTGCTAGGGGTTTACTCCAGATTTGTACAGCAAGTTATTTGTGCGTATTTGTATCGTTACGTGTATTTACTTATTTCTTTTTGTCGGACATTGCTTTCCTGATTATGCTTAAGAGTGCGAACGTCTGCAATTCTGACCAGCAAGCTCTCTTCCTTCTGACAATACGTGTGAAACTTGCAGCGTAAGTACGGTAGTGAAATAATTGACCGAATCTCATATCCAGTATCTCGTGAGTCTTCCTCTGAATGTAAAGTCAGACCTGGTGTCGAGGAGAACAAATCTCTTGCGTCGCGTGTTCCTAACTTGAGTGCTATTTTTTGATGAGAGTTATTTTCATAACTAGGACAGGCATAGAGGACTCATGGAATCAAAATTTGTAGTTCTATTTCGGTATTTCTATAATCACGAGGGTTCTTATAAGCTCCTTCTATTCTAAAAATGTTTGCATTACGGTGCATTATAGCATGTATGAGCTATATGTCGTAAGGCCTTTAACCAGATAATACTTCAAATATTTTTCGCCTTTACTGAAAAATTTCTGATCACCCAAGCACATTTTCCGTAGATGCAAACTAGACATGTTTTCTATTAGCCCAGTTTTATAGAGCAGTACAAGTACCTGATAAAGATCTTTGAGGTACGTGAGGTGTCATGTTCGCCTTTGTCGAGGTCTCTAAAATTACGCCTTATTTCTTGCTCAAATTCAGTTTTTGAATGATTAAGGAAAGTTCAGTGGAGCTTTCTGTTTTGTCAGCTGTTGTAAATTTGATTATAGCCATGGTTGTAGGAATCAATTCGGGACATCTCTGCAAACCAGTCATCAGAAAGTGGAGAAAATAATTATCTTGATAGAAAATAATCGTGAAGGCATTTATGAGTGTTTTGTGAAAGTTGGTGTTCAACTAGGTAAAAAAGTTTGTCTTCATGCACTGATGAACTATAAATTCTCTTTCACTCGAATCCGATTGTATTGTTATCAAACAGAATAATTCATTCTATGTTTCTGTTTCTAGTAAGAGTTAAAACCGTTTCCTTATGTTCTAAATTTTCGATTTTTTCCCTTTTTTGAGGTATTGTAAGATTTACATTTCCAGAATGTAGTACCATCTCGTTAGGACTCCTTGATTTATATTCTATGTTCCCATAATGGAATGTATTGAAGGAATAATCTTAACTCGGTGCTTCTCCATTGTAACCTTAGCCACTCACCACAGAATTAAAATGTAATTATAAAGCACGTAGCGCATGCCAGCTTATATCTTGGATGGCGAGCGACGTTAACGACTCTTGTATGGGGTATTGTGTATGGGGTTGCTTGAATTCTGTATTGGGGGTTCAAAAAAGCGCCGAATTTGAGTTGGATGATTTTTTTTGTATTCAAACGTCTGAAGAAATGCGTCCATGATTTTATTTCCTTTCACTCCTCTTAATGGGGTTTGAGTTTTTTCGTCAAAATATTTGTGTTGCGTGTAATAGAGCAGCTAGAAATCCAGCAAAGCGTTTTCATCGTAACATTCTAGTCGAATTTGGCACTCTTTGTTGAACATCCTGTGGTACGCCAATCTATTTTATTTTATTCCGAAGAAATCGGCGCACTGCGCAACCGAACGCCTACGTCTTTGTCGAGTTGGTTCTTTCGTTCATTTTTGTCTCGTTAGTATCGCCTCTAACACCGTTGACACACTCGACCAGTAAATACAGCGGTTAAATTTCCATGCGTAAATAATATATACATTAACCAAAGTACTGTTCATTCAGCTACATTTTTATAAATTTCACTGTCGGGGGTTACTCCCTGTAGTGAACGAAGGACGGTGCAATGCGAAGGCAACTTTCTACTCTTAATTGAAGCCAATCAGTTCTCTCAACCGGAAGCTCAGTGTGCGAACATATCTGATAATTCTAGCACATCCGTTATTGCATTTCCTTTTCATGTCCATAGTTTCATAATGTATACTAAGCGTACATCATTTATTTCAATACCTAATAAATTTAACGGTGCTGTATTTTAAGGTGTTTCCTATTATGAAAATAACATTTCATTAACATACATATTCCTTCTTAATAAAACATTCTCAGCCGTTACTTTCCGGAGGTGGTTCATTGTCTTTCCAGTTTACATTTATGACACACTGATGCTAGAGTCAAGATACGTAAGGCCTCTCACTCGAGGCGTTGCTGAACAGCTGTGCATAGTTCACCGTCTGCATTTGTGCACATCAAAGAAAATTACTCTCCTTGGTAACTTGGCTAAATTAACGTACCTGGAAAATGGAACTCGTATGTGGCTCAAGTATGCTCGCTAGAAATTGATTTTCGATTGCAAGTCTCCGATGACGCGATGAAGCAACAATAGCGAAGTCCTGAAGTGCAGAGGTGACGCTGAACTGCGACGCACCTCGAATTAATGGGTGTTGGAGAAATATTCTCATCAATATATAAAAGGTCCGGGTAACAGTGAAATTAAATAATATACTTTCAATCATTTTCCAAATATTTATTAACGTCCGATACACTTTAACGGCTAGAGATGAACAATTTGCAAGTCCTTTATCACAGTTTCAACAGCTGCGTCCAATGAATATTCTTCGTCTACGCTATTTATCGACGCATCAAACGATGTTTTAAAAAACGAAAGTTTCAATCAAAAATAACACATGTCCATTGAAAATTATACGTAAACTCTACATACGGAGGTAAATGAACGATCGAAGGAAGAGAGTCCAATGCAAGAATGCAGACCATCCTCCAGCAGGCACCACCTCGCTAAGTTTGTCTTCCCATCATTTCTTGCGACTCTGAAAATGAACGCAACGTACATTAAGGAAAAGCTCCTGGGATCTCATTTGCAGTTTCGGACTCGGACTGACTACGTCCTAAATGAGTTACGAGCGCCAGTCCGATAACTCACCACTTTAACTCAGACATCTATTGCTAAAAACGCAAAACCATTCTAGCAGTTAAGCGATGAAGTATTTCAAATCGTTGCATGCTGACGCGAGGTTAGAATATTAGGAAGTTTGAAGCTCTCAATCTACATGAAATAGATTGAAAGAGACCCAAGAAAAAGGCATTTGATATTGGATATGGAAAACGGGAAATCTAAGCACAAGGTGCGTCCCATACAGGATCCCTTGTGCATAGAAACAGCAAGTTGAGAATGAATAGGAAGAAGGAATAGCACAGAAGGTGCGAAAATCTGAAGAAGCCAATTGGACAGGAAAAACGAGTCCCCTTATCTACAGCTGAGCAAACTTAACAGCATGCATGCATATGCTTTCAGGAGTTATTACTCTACTTCAAAAATAATAACATACCTTTTCTTGCAATTGAGATACTTTAGTTTTCTCCTGCTCGAGCTGCTCGCTGAGGTTCGCCACCTCAGAGCTCAGCTCGTCCCGCGCCTTCGACACCTTCTCCAGCTCGACGACAATCTCGCTAACAGAGCGCATTTCAGCCATGCCCATCACCTCGCACAACTTCTTGTTCCTGAGCTTGACTCTCTCCAGCTGGTCTCTCAGGCTATCCAGCTCCAGCCGTAGCGCCTGGATCTCGAAGTCGCGCTTCTCAACCTCGCTGATGGGTACCAGCAGAGACCCCGTGTTGGAAGGGCGGTTGTTCTGGGAGCAGAATTACGTTTTTTAACAGTTGCGGCCACATCTTTACTTTTACAACCTGCCATTCGTGCTATGAGAGCGCTCTCATGCTAAAATACTAAGGTACTGATGGGTTTCTCAACGAATGGAAATCTCACGAAACATTTAGCTACGGTGAATATTTTAATAACAACGGCTAATTAACAAAACTGGAGTCAAATCAACTAACATGTACCATGAACTTCATTACTGCTCATGTGAATAAACCCTATTACGATGTACACAAACAATTAAAGTGCAATACAAGTCTCGTTCTTGAATTTTACAGTTAAAGTAAATATCAAATTTAATTTTGGTCAAGCCTTACTTCGGAACTAAGTAGATGATGAGCGGATAAGTCCTGATCGGATGCCAATGGTCACATCAGACAGTAAATAAGATTACTTTGAAAACTTAATACAAAATTAACTATGAGTTTGACTAGCCATGCGAATATGATACTCTAGTGTTCAGTTTACCATCAATTCAAATTGAATAATCGCAAAGACGGACTATATAGCAGTGTATCATGAAGGACGCAGTTTACATGATAAAAGCAAATATGTGCGAATAGCACCAAATAAGTAAGAGCAATGGCTGTAGACAGCAATATCATACATTAGCCTGCATGTTGAGAGATGCACACAGAGTAAACTGCCTGGCTTCTGTCTCGCTTTATACACCGACACATTTCAAGGGACACCATCGATGGAGAAGCATAACCATCCAAAGAGGAAAATGTGCAGTGTTCAAAAGCAGCACACCATCATGGTCCAAGTGGCCTAGGATAGACGTTCCAAACAACACAAGTAAGGGGAGAATCGTACCTTTTGCTTTTCCAGGTGTTCAGCATACTCCTTCTGTCTGGCCTCTTTTGCAATGGTATTACGAACTGAGCTGTCCAGTTCAGAGAAGAAATTGTTGATCTTGACACTTTCTGTCTTGTTGAGTTTTTTATTGGCGTCAACAACTCCATTGGAGATTCTCTTGACCTCAGGCTGGAATGGATCGCCAAAGAACACAAATTTACAAGTCAATAAAGTAATGAATGTAAACAAAACACATACAGCTGAAATCTATAAACATTTTACAGCAAGATTATTTCATCTCAAGCAGACAAGAGGCTAGTACCTTCTTTTCATTCATGGTGTTAAATTCTGACAAAGACAGGGTCACAGGCTTGTCTTTTTTCTTCTTCTTCGTCGTCTTCGAATTTTCTTTTGGGGGAGGTTGTTCGGGTGCTTCGTAAACGTCTTTATTGGCTTCATACTCCAATTTTGAAAGCATGATTGCCTCCCGTAGCTCTCGCTCATTGACTTCCTCTACAAACTGAAAATCAGGTTGCACATGAAAATCAGGTTGCACATGAGAATCAGGTTGCACATGAAAATCAGGTTGCACATGAAAATCAGGTTGCACATGAAAATCAGGTTACACATGAAAATCAGGTTGCACATGAAAATCAGATATGCTCACTTTATGTAGGTACCTCAGCAGCTCAAATCTAGTATAAATGCTATATTGAATAATTCTTGAAAGAAAATTCTTTTTAAAAACTAAGATAAGACATGTCAACTTTATCAAATTACAACCCATAACTAGAAAGGTTAAAAAAGTATCTGAAACATCAAATTAATTGCATCAATAATGAGCACCAAAAATAATACCCAAGTCAAATCCAAGAGTGTTTAAAATACCTTTTGGTCTCTTGACTGCCAGTCATCAGAGGGAAGCTTACTTCTGTCCCCATTTTGAGAAGCACCGTTGCAAACATTATCCGATCTCTTCTTTTCAGCAGTTGCACCTTTATTTCCCTTGGCCGTTTCATTTGGTGCAGTGCTGCTAGCAGCACTTTGGGACTTCTTCTTTGGCTTAGAATCCCCAAATGCAAGTGCTTGAAGCTGAAACAAAGAAACATTTTACAAGTTTTGCATGCAGATATTGAAATCTTGATAGAGGTATCACAAAGACAGCCATATATATTGTATTCAAATCATGAGATTACTGAGACAGGAGCTAAGAGTTGTTTAAGGTATAAGAACCCTCATTGATTAGACATAATAACTGTAAACATAGAACCCAATATACAAACTAAGGTTACATGAAATTTTCGTCTCATACTCTAAAACAAGAGTCAGTAACCTATGGCTCACAAGCCAGATTTTGACTTTTTCATGACTCGCTCTAACTTGCAGATAAATCTTAGCTGATATTGAATAAAAAACCCACACATTTAGCTGCATTCACTGATTAAAAATATTGTATGACTCACTCACAAATACATTTAAAAATATTAGAATTTCATGGTTCTCCCAACCAAAATGGTTATGAACCTGTACAATTATAAAAAGAATATCAGTGCTCTAGAATTAAGAAAGAGTTTAAAACTACAAGATCCATAGAATAAAATTAGTAAACTTTTATATTAAACTTTACCGTCAACTCTTGAGAAAATGTGAGGACTTCTGGGTAACAAATAAGATGAAAATATCTCATTTTAACACATGAAACCACATTTATTTCTGTTAAATTCTGTTTTTTAATAAAGTTCTCCTTTTCTTTTAGAATAATTTCCTACATACTGTTATGATAAAGCCACGGAAACAATCACATAAAACGTATAATAATCTTACAGTGTAAGTACAAACTTTATGATTTTGGCTCTACAGCATTTTAGAATACCAACAAAGCACTTGAGAATGTCACTATTGAAATTAGAAGAGTAGAGACAGTTTTAATGTTTTTTATCAGGAGAGAACAATCCTAAGAAAAAACTATGATATGCTTCAGACATAATCAATTTAATGATACAGTACATAATTAAAGAACTGTAATTTAAATACTTGAATCAAAACTCTTAACATTTTACATAACAATTTCTCAAACACTTAAAAGCATTAGGAAAAGTAAAAAAGCTTTTGCTCTCCAACAACTCAACATGAGATGTGCGCTTTGCTACTCAAAAGGATACATTAGAAAACAGAAAGAAAGTGTGCTCACAGTTACATGCCAGTGAATCACCAAAACATAATAAAATGTTCTCTAAAGAGGTACTTAACTTGTCAGCAAAAATAACAGCAGGCATGAGCTGTGCCTACTCTGAGAACCATCAAAATATTTCTCAATATATAAAAAACTACTTTTTTCAGGTATACAACCATACTAACTTGCCATTATAATATTGTATTAATTAAAAAATTAATCATATAAGAAAAATGTAACCAGTACATAAATTTTGTTGTGTAGGCATGGCATTTACCTAGGTTGCGGTGTTGTGGTTTTTCAATGGAGTCATTCATTATTTATATTTGTTTTAAGAACAAAAGCAACAGCAGCCTTGCATTATGGAGAAAGAATGCATATGCACAAAAAATTCAAAAAGAAAGATTCAAAACTTTAGAGTGGGGAAGTCCACATATTGTGACATCTCATAACTGCACACTTCTCAAGCATTTATTTGAAGGTCATCCAATCTGAAAAAAGAAATTTTCTTGCATCTTTTAAACCTTTATCCGTTATTTCTCCTCATTATCAAATGAATACGCATTTTGTGCTTTGCATATTCACTTAATCATTCTTCAGGAACTTGTTAACAATCACTTCCAATGTGGGCAGCATTCATCTAGCCGGTTCAATTGACACTACCGTGTTAACAAAACCACATGTGCCATAAGTGCCCATAGACAGCTTAAGGATAAAGAAATCAAAGCATCAGAACTGTTAATCTCTTCATAGAACAAGAAATTTTACGATAGAACAAAAAAATTAATGGTACATTAGAAACAAATAACTAATCAGCATGGTGCTTTTAATATACAAATTTTAAGCTCATCATTTTTTAACCATTTTGTTTGTTTGTCTAAAGCACATGGTTTCATGAATAAAAATCCTGGATATTATTAGATTTATTTAGGCAAACTTTGCAATGTCCCATTTATTGTGCACAGCCTTGATTTTGATCTCATTCAATAAAACTTTCTCAAATGAAGAAAGACATTTAAAACTGGTTTACAACAAGAGGAAATGGTTAAAATTCAGTCTATATTGCACAACCTGTGAAATGCATTGTCCTGCTCTAGCACATCCCTTCCCACCATCTAGCACTCTTTTCTGGTCATATTTTGTTAGGGCCTTTCACGAAAGAGTCTGGTAACTATGTGAAAAAATAAACTAGAGAGTGCACGGTTAGTGAATGAAGTTAGATTCAATTCCAAATTAATCTTCTGAACTTTTAAATGCATAAAGTTTATTTCTCAACAAATTTTGCTTCCAGGAGAATTATTCACAAGTCCTTTCCATTTATTTTCTTTAATATAAATGAAGTCAGAGAATTATTTTACAAAATTTTTGAGAGTACACACACTCTAGTTTATTTTTCCACACAGTTTCCAGCCACATTGAGGCACTTATAGCATTACATTGAGGCACTTATAGCATTTGATGAACTTGGAAATTATGCAGTCACAGAAATTGGCCTCCCATGAAAAACCAACATACGACATAGATTTTAATTTCTTGTCACTGCCAAAGCACTTCAAGCCAGCCACTTCTTCATCTGCAGGAAGACCTAGTAATTGCTAAGCACTAAATTTGGGCTGTAAGAAAGGTGATCTAATTCTTACTAGTTTAACTCTTGCAGTTTAGTTGTGGTACGTCACACTGAATGCAACTGGATATTGCCATGCTGGAAAATAACCCCACAGCTCAACATGCCATAACATTTGTTTTGAACGGCCTTTTTCAAGTTTCTTAGAGTGTTACAGTAACGTTCAGCTTTAATTGTGCCATTTCTCTTGAGAAACTCAGCTAGCAAAATTTCTCAAAACACTTTAGTGAAGACAAGCTGAAAGCCAGCATTGCTGGTTGGCTTCAGTTGCAGGCAATTAAATTTTGTGATTGTGGAATTTCAAAGCTTGACACATCATGAGAAGCATCTCAATGTGATGGGTGTAACTATGTGAAAATATAAACTTGAAGGTATACTATCAAAAGTATTGCAAAACAATTTTCTAACTTCATTCACATTTTTTGTAAAATAAATGGAAGTTACTTCATGAATTGCACTGATCTTTTTAAGAACTAGTAACAATTAAGAAGCCATTTGAATCAGATATAAAATTTGAAGGAAACTATTATTCAGTTACTGAGATAAATGTAATTTCACTATGGGTATTGCTAGAAGTCAAAAGGTTCCATAGATCTTAATTTAAAAAAATCATTTTTTTGTCTCTTTTAGATTTCATTTATGAATTACTTCAGTTAAGAAATATTGTGTTTTGAAATATCGACAATTTCACAGTAACTTTAATGTCACAATTACACTCCTGTATTTATATATAAAACAACCCATCCTAACCTAATCTTATCTAACAACCTTAGCTAATCTAACTCAATCTTACTTAACTCTGATTAATATTTACCTTATTGTGGCCAACTGCACAGAGCATCCTATTTATTGTATAGCCTTTATTTTGATGCCATGAGATAGAAATTATTTCCTGAGTGGCAGCAACCTATTTTTGAAAGGTTTCAAGGTATACAAAATTTTTTGAAAAAGATTCAAACCATTTCCATACTAATTATTTATTAACACGCTCATGCCTACCCACACAAATTCCGTCATGCTTCGATACTTTTCAAGCAAAATTTCAGGTATTGAGCAAAGTATCCTGTTTATGGCTTGCATGTTATGCTATAAAAAGCCAGTCTTTGTGGCACATTTTCAGTTTCCAGAATAGAATTCAGTCTACGTGCATGAAGAAAAAATTGCTTCCAAGACTGGACTATCTCTACCCTAAACCTCTAATGTCTGTCACACTTGAGAAAACCGCTTCTCACACGTTGCTCATACTTCCAGAAAAGAGCCACACCTAGAGGGGAAGAGCTCACTGACTGAAGCAACTCTAGCTGCACCTGTGTGCATGTAGACAGCGAGCTCTGTGACATCACAGTTTCTGTGTAATTCTTGGCAGAGTCTTTTACTTCAGTAGATATCATCAGGTAAGTGATGGAAAACAAGTGGTAGTGGCCTAGAGATAAAGGCTAAGGTGCCAAGTGTGTAGCATAGCCCTGACTTTTTTGGATCTACAATGTTAGTTTGACAAAAGAAAATTAGCATTGTAAGTTTTGGCTCAGAACAGGCATAAGAAGACCCCATTGTAATATGTTCATCTAAATTTCCATGAAATTTTCATGGATCCTGCGAGTAAAAAAAAATGATGTTAACTCTACAGAAATTAAAGCCACATTTTCATGCATTCTGACTATGAGTAATATTATGTTATGTAGTGTTGAATTAACAAAACAAACTTAACCAAGAGGAAGCCCAAAAGGGGATTGTGATACATCCTCCCTCTTTTTTTGTGTCACCCTGTACAATGTAAACTCATTTTTTACAATTATTCATTGTCATTGACCTTCCAAAAATAGGTTTCTACTACTCAGAAGAAAATTGTATCCATTGATACCAAAATAAGGCTGGATGATTAACAGGACATTCTAGTTAGTTGGTCACAGTGAAGTAAATATTTTTCAACATTAACCTGTGAATTACTGTTTTGAAATGTAAAAGTACCAAAAGAAGTTAAAAAATGTAGACAGAATTATTGTGTTTGGGATCCTAAAGCTAAATTTAGATAAAAGTTTCATATAAACAAGTGATGGGGATTTGTAGTGATGTGTATAATATATAATTTATTTTTATATATTCTGCAGATAATAATGAAGATAAATAGCTACCTTTTAAGAGACATTCTCTTGCAAATACTTGTACAAAGCTTACCCTCAGTAAACTTTTGTATCTATGATACTGAGTGATGTTAGCTCTGTCATGGTTAGCCAAATTTCAAAGAACTAAATGATCCAAATGAAATGGATTGAACAAAATTAACCATTAATAAAAAGATTTAGAAAAATAACTAAAAAAGAAGATACTCCTCATCCATCTTCTACCATCCATTCATCATCAACTAATGACCTCCCTAAATGACTGAAAAATATGCCTTTCTTATCTTTGATCAAGATGATCCCCGGATTTTAACAACCGAGGAAGTTCAAGATAGCAACAACAAAGATGAACCCTAGAGACAAAACTAAAAGGCAGTTTATTTCTTTGTTGAAATTCCAAATTGAGAAAAAACACTGAAAAAAATGAAATACACAGCCACCAGCCATGCTTGTGGAAATGAAAAAGATAGTGAGATTCCAAATGGGCAAGGTCAGCAAAAAATTTTCAGAAAAGAAGTGAAGTTGCTCACCAAAAAAAATGGTGAAAGGAGAGGCCATCAAACTAAAATGTTTGAGGCAGAAGAATTAAAAGTTGGCAAACCAAATAATGTCTATTTGAAACAAATGCAAGACAGAGAAGTATACATTAAATAACTTGAATTGTGAAGTAAAAGCCCAAGCACTCAAGGCAAAAAAAGAAAGATCAAAGAGAAAAAGCTTAGGTTAGATTTGTAACATCAAAAATGTACAAAACAAAAGTAACACAATGGGTTGAGGCAAATGCCCTGAAAAACTTGTCATCCACAACAGTTGCAATCACTATTATACATACTTGGATATGATGTAATAAAAAATTGAGGCACCCAATTTGAAAGTGAACTATTCAGAGAAATATAAATGCTGTTAGGATTTCCCCAATTCCAAACTAGAGCATTCCAGCTCTAACTAATGACAAGACGACACTGCCTAGTAAGTCTGCGTATTTCCCATTCAGCTCCACTATCTGGTGGAAAGTTATGTAGCAATGTATATAATATATAATTTACTTTTGTATACTTTGCAAACTATATCTGCCTCCCTGACCTAGGGTTCGATTCTGACATTGCCCTGGATTGGGAGGCCGCAGAGGTGAGATACCATTTATAAATAGCTACCTATCAAAAAGTATTTCTTTGAAAATATTTGTACAAATCTCAAGCAACTTTTGTATCTATGATACCGAGCAATGTTAGATCTGTCACGGCTTGCTACAAATTTCAAGGAAATAAATGTACCAAGTGAAATGAATTGAATGAACTTAACTGCAAATAAAAAGAACTGAAACATAAGTGAAAAAAGAACTGAAACATAAGTGAAAAAAGAACTGAAACATAAGTGAAAAAAGAACTGAAACATAAGTGAAAAAAGAACTGTAACATAAGTGAAAAAAGAACTGTAACATAAGTGAAAAAAGAACTTAACAATTCATAAAGAAGATACTTTGATTATATTTACTCTAGGATTCCAACACAGAAATTCTGGCTACACTTGCATTTTTCTTGACAATTTTTGCATTCCTAAATGGCAATGTACAAAGGTTAATTACATAAATCTGAATTAGAATAAGGTAGGCTAAGTTAGATTGGGTTGGGTTAGATTATATTGAGATAGATTAGGAAAGTTACAATTAAGAAAAGTTAGATTAGGTTCTTTTACATGTAAATATATGAGCACAATTGTGATACAACCTGCCATAAAGTCATCATAATCTCAAAATAAAAGAATTTATATAAGGTTTCATATTCATAATAATTGAAAAAAAAATCACTAGAAAAGTTACATCCAATACATTTTGGTGTTGGTGCCCTAATGCAGCAATTAACCAATACTTCTAATCTTCCCTCCACCATTCATCATTCTCAGACTTGCATTCTAATTAGAAACACTACTTAAGGTATTTCTTAGTAATTAGATTACAACTACCTAGTAAAATTTTATGCTAACAATTCGTGTGTCATTACTATGAAATTTATGATAACACACACACAAAGTTATACTGTTGAGAATTGTCATCTTAAGGGGACCCTCTTGAGAAAAATGGGTTTTGAATGGGATTTTTGGTTCTATAATGGAATTTGGTCCTTGGGTGGGGGCAGACCTCTGATAGAAAAATGAGAG
>VOMN01081786.1:0-10234 GCA_014899125.1 Orchestia grillus | reverse complement strand
AAATGCATGATATGGCTAATAATGTAGCCACCATAACAACATGATATCAATTTTGGCCAAATACTATTTTCTATAAAAATTTTGGCTTAATTAATTTACGGGTTGTCAAAAAATATTGTTCAGTCCTGTTGAAATAATCTTGTAAATACATGTTCCCTGAACTACCTGCACTCATACCCGCAAACCAGCACTCAAAATTATCGAAATACATCAAAAATAAAGTTGTACGATTAAAGTTTTACAAATAAAGTTGTACGAATAAAGTTGTACGAAAATAAAGTTGTACGAATAAAGTTGTACGAAAATAAAGTTGAACGAATACATCCGAGCTCTGCATGCACTGTAACCTTTAACTTTTTGGGATGCTGAGACAAGATAAAGGAACAAAGTAGCACTCTTGAATTGAGTCAGTCAGTACTGAAAGAACACTCACCCATCTCATCTGTCTCTAGTGAGGTCTAGTGGTAAATGATTGGGCCAGCTGGGGGCGGAAAAGTGAACGTTCTCATTGAATTCCCCAGTGCGCACTTTCAAATGCATGTGCGGTAGTTGCTCAGCGCATAACTTGGTGCTATCTTTTTGGTGCTACCAATTTTGGTACTATCTTGGTACTATCAATTTTGGTGCTATGTTTTTAGTGCTTTCTTGGTGCTATCAACTTGGTGTTATATTTTTGGTGCTATCTTGGTGCTATCAATTTTGGTGCTATCATAGTGCAATCAATTTTGGTGTTATGTTTTTGGTGCTACCTTAGTGCTATCAACTTTGGTGCTAAATTTTTTGTGCTATTTTGGTACTATCAATTTTGATGCTATCTTGGTGCTTTCAATTTTGGTGCTATGTTTTTAGTGCAATCTTGGTGCTATCAACTTTGGTGCTACCTTTTTGGTGCTATCAATTTTGGTGCTATTTTGGTGCTATCAATTTTAGTGCTATCTTAGTGCTATCATTGCTTACTTTCAAATGCATGTGCGAAAGCTGTTTAGCGCATAACTTGGTGTGATCAATTTTACCATAAGCTGACGGAATACTTGTTTTTGTTTATTCGTAGGCGTATATGTACAGTATACAGGAAAACGGTATTCCGTTCTCTTTTGAAAGATTAATAAAGTCTCTCTTTTATCTTTTCACTTACAAGGCACTGCATAATTCGTGGACGTTTTGACGAAAATGACGTACAATGTAAGCATAATAATTTATTTATTTAAAAAGCTCTAAGATGGAGGAGGAAGGCTGGAAAAAGGACGTGCATGTTAAGGATTTTTTATTCAAGGTTCGCCCTTTTATTAACTTTGGAAGAAAGTATCCGGTATTGATTTATTAAACTTTTTCTGGGTAGTAGGCAAGAGCGTTCACAAATTTTGCTCTCGCATACTTCGAATATTTTGCTAGACATAAACATGAATCGTAATTGAATGTATAATTTTTATTGGACGATTTTCGTTACCGTAGATTTTAAAATTCAACATACCTAATTCTTATTGTGCTATGAGTGAACTAAATATTACATTGTTCATATTTTACGATATTTTAAGCGTAGCTCATTGAGAGCTCATCGTTAGGTAATTGTTACCAAATTATTAACGTATTAAGAATTTAATTCATGTTTGTAAATCGAGTTAATAAAAATTGCCATGTACAATGTTTTAATAAATGATGCGAGCGTTGTCTTGAAATGATAGGAACCATCAGGGAAATAAAAATCAATAGACGGGTGTACTTGACCACCTAGGATGTTCAAATAATAATGAAACTTCATTTTTTGTTGCACTTAATTTAATTCCAACCACGAGAAAGACTCATAAATTGTTACCCTGCCCCCGGAAGGCTGGATTGTCAGAGCTATGCATGAAGGATAGAAAGCTTCACGGGGTTCCCGTCTCACTCTTAACTCTGCCATCCTTCTAGAACAAGGTGAACCTCAATTTATCGGACCCTAGGACGTGATTCCATTGCCCTACGGTCCAGTCTTTGTGGTCTTTTGTAAATTGGAGCCATTTAGTTCGATTATCTTTGCTGACCGAGGGTTTCCTGGTGTCGGTGCAACTCCGTAAGCCATTTTCTTCAGTTGCGGTGCATGGTACCAGCAGAAATTTTCTTAAAACCTTGGTTGATTATTCTAGCCAACTGCTGAATACTTT
Organism: Orchestia grillus; assembly: GCA_014899125.1. Taxonomy (NCBI): domain Eukaryota; kingdom Metazoa; phylum Arthropoda; class Malacostraca; order Amphipoda; family Talitridae; genus Orchestia; species Orchestia grillus. Next base: position 8,093 of record VOMN01081786.1, on the reverse strand, counting down.
TCCGCCGGTTTGCTTTCATCGATCACTTCAGAGAACACCTGTCGCCACTTTTCAGAATTTTAGCTCCGCTGCTGTTGCTACTGAATGACTGCACTATACCATCTCATTCTCTTGAGGAACTGTTTTTTGTACAATTCTATGTCCAACGGTCATCTTTTGAGACATTTCTCCGACAGTGCAAACCATTAATTTGTTCTTTGTTAAAGACAGGCTTGCTTTGTAGATTTTTCCGTGGCGTGGTTATTCCTGCTTGTTGCTGCGAAAAGAGCTGTTGCATTACTGATTACCAGTGACGCTAAACTTAGCTATTGCTTCCATATCATTTTTCTTCAAATTTGTTATCAATAAATCTGTAAAAAATCCTTAAAATTCCGTCTACATTTTACAAGGGTTGAAATTCATTTTTAAAGTTTTGTTTGGTTACAAAGAAATGGGAAATCATGGCTTCAATCCTTGACTACTAAAACAGTGAGAATTTTTTTCGTATATAGATAAACGAACTGTAAATTCCAAGCTGCTAAGCTTCGGGTTTTATTTTTTAACAGAGATGAAAAATTATTTTATTTTTCAAAGGAGATGAAAAATTATTTCATTTTTCAAAAGGGATGAAAAATTATTCATTTTCAACGGGGATAACAAATTCTTGTTTTCGCCCAGAAAATTCCAGCACTATTTTGCCATTTACTGCTCGGAGCTACATAACCTTCCCTGTACACGGATTCCACTCAAGTCTCCCTTGGCCAAGTCTATTGATAAATTTTCAGATTAAAAGTAATTCCGTCTAAATAGTCCAATGTTGGTCCGGGCCTACCACTTCAGAAAAGCAGAAGAATGTCCCCTCAGTTTCTCCTGTTTAGTTTCTCTAGAGAAATTTAGGCGTGCAAGATTCACACTTGGAACTGCGAGAGCCGAATAAAACAGACCCGGATTTCGAGTCTGAGATCCTATATTGGGCGCTGGGACTTCTCCTTACGTGTCAATATTGAGGAGCTGTCGAGGGCCCTCCAATGTTCCGAGTTGGAGGGCCTTGACAGTCCAATATCACTGGCCTGCGACGCCGGCCAGACTCCAGAACTACATACTTCAACTCGTCGCGTCTCGCAACGCAAATAAACTGCAAATGGAACCGTAATTCACGTGTCCACTCAACACGGAAATTGCTAATTAGGAATTAAATTTCTCTCGTGAAATGGGTGCGTTTCCGTGGGCCTGTCCTTGGAGATATTGAGTTGAGTTGATTGAAATTGGGATGTAAGCCAATGAAAAGATTCATTTCCGGTGGCGATACGTTTCCAACGACGATGCTTCTTACGTTTGGTGGGCGGAAATATATCATTTTGTTGACGGTCACAGCCGCCTGGACCTGTCGAGCTGGTTTGACTTTTTGAAAGCTTGTGGTTTGAGGGAAAATTGGCGAGTTTCTCCCTATATTGAGGCGGTGAGATTTTCATGAAGAAGGATATCTTAGGTCCGACCTAATTTGAAGTCTTGCCGACGTAATTCATTTTGAAAGCAGAGTGGATGTGAAATTCAACGAGCATCTTCTACGGGGTCATGGCTCCAATAACGCAGAAAGGTCGGTGCTTGAAAAAAAATATTCTGTTAGAATTTGGGTATGGCAGCCTCTAATTCATCCTGTGAGGTTACACATGAATTAGACTGTTATGCATGTTGAATTAGCATGATGAATTAGAATTAGTACGCAAGTTACACATGATGAATTAGAGGCCCACATCATGCGTCCAGCCTACACAAATACATAATGCATACTGCACTACACAAATGTAGCGCAGAAATCAATTGATCCAATACGATATTCTTGGATTCATTTTATTTGTTGAGATAACATTAAATGTTTCAAATCTCTACACTTAATTCTTTCACTGAAAGCACAAAATTGTCAATTCCCATATCTATCTATCTGTCTATCTGTCTATCCATCTATCTATATGCACATACATATAATATCATATCTTGAAAACCTGATGAGTTGGACAAAAACGGATCGCATATTTGGATTTAGAGCACCAACAATAACTGGGATTCTTTCGAAAACATCATACCGGAAAAACGGTGTTTACCAGTACAACCTATACCATATATATTAATATTTACCATATTAATTAAACCGGCGGCACTCTAGTGTGGCCAGGGCATAGAGGCCCAAACATTTTCAAGATATTCAAGATACCTGAGATAGCCTTACAAGGCCTCCAGGGACTCGAAATCAGACGACCAATCTTGTGTCAAGAAAAGATATACACCGGTCGACTGTTAAGAAATCAGGCTTAAAATCTGCACATACGTGCATACAGAAGCAATGCTTCAGAACAATTCGCATGACGAACCGTGGCTGTCTCCTCTATTTATTTCATGTTTGACTTGGACTGCAGAAATTTCGATGACGGTTGCCTCATGTGGAAACCCGGAAATGATCTCGAGAGTGAGCTCACAGCTTCGAGTGGAAAATCAGAAAATCGGATATGAACTCGCAGAATTAGAAAGCGAAAATGTAGATGTGTTCAGTGGCAGCGAGTGTTGTCTCTGTGGTCCTAACGAGCGTCGGCACTAATCTATAAAATTTAAGTTTGTTGACAAAGATTATTATCACGGCAAACAGCACACACGCTTTAGCTCTTGAAAAATGTATATTTCGCTGCCCAAAGGAAAATCTGGCTGCTTTGCAAATGAGCGAAAGGCAGGATACACGCACGTAGAGTTGACGAAAAGTATTTACATAAACAATTTGTTAATTACTGAAGAGAGCTCTGTCTTGTTGTCTGGTACTGGTGAGTCGGAGGGGGAAATTTCTAATAAAAAACTGGTGTTGTCTGTTCTATACCAGGGATGGCAGTTGACACAGACCCTCGTGATGCCCTCTAAACCAATATCGGGGCTAAATTAAATGGTTCTGAATTTCACGCCCGCTTGCAGCATAACGTGCTGGTAATTACCATTACCATTTGGAGATCATTACCGTTCCCAGTAAGCTGTAATTGTAGCTAAATTAAATGCTTCTGAACTTCACGTCCATTAGTAGCGTGACTTTATTGGTAATGACGTAATGGGAATTTGTGTACCTGTATATTTTTCGCATAGTTCAATATGCCGGCCAATCTCTTTTTGTTGAACAAACCCCACCGTAAAATGCCTTATCACTTGTACAGTCTTCTCTCCATGCTTCAAAATATTGGGGGGTAACTGAATGGTATTGTGGTCAAGTTTGAATTCAAGCGCGAGAAATAAACTTATCTTATCTACTGCAGCGTTAAAATCAAAGGCTTGTTCCCTTCAACAACGCTTTCTGAAGGAAATAGGTACAAAGTTATTGAAGAAGCCCAAATCAAGAGTAACTTATGTTAAAATTCATGCAAAATACAATTAAAATTTTAGGATAAAATAAATTTCAAAAGCAGATTTCCTGAATAGGCCATCGTTTTCCAAATCCCCTAATACTCTCGCTCGACCCAGACGGTCTCACCCGACCTAGACCGTCTCGCCCGACCCAGACGGTCTCAAGACTTTGCTAAGTCCAAGTGAAGATCTTCGAAAAGAACTGAAAGCTTCAGTGAGAGCCTGAAGGCTTCAGTGAGAGCCTGAAGGCTTCAGTGAGGGCCTGAAGGTTTCAGTGAGAGCCTGAAGGCTTCAGTGTGAGCATGAAGGCTTCAGTGAGAGCCTGAAGGCTTCAGTGAGAGNGAGCATGAAGGCTTCAGTGAGAGCTTGAAGGCTTCAGTGAGAGCCTCTGCACTCCTCCAGGGCACATTTAGAGAGAGCGTCCGTACGTTTGCGAGTCGAATAAAATCTTACTGTTTCCATGCAGGAATTTTCTAGCACCTAACAAAGTCTTTGAAGCAGCTACATTTGACGCAGGACTATATAATCACATTGACATTCACGAGATGTTGATGCATTCATTTACCGATACTACGGACATTAAATCTAGTTTCCACTTTTAGAGCTGTTCAATCTTCTGAGTTTTCCTAGTTTATAGACTTGTTTTGTCAAATACGCGAATATCTCTATATCGCCAAGGCGAATAATATCTCCCGCACTATAGTAAATTCTAAATTTTCCAGTATACGTAGCAGTGTAGTGCCGTAGATAATTTAGGAGTAATTCCTAAATAATCCAACATAGTAGTGTAGTGCAGTAGGTAATTTAGGAGTAATTCTTAAGTAATGCAACATAGCAGGGTAGTGCAGTCGATAATTTAGGAGACATTCCTAAATAATTCAACATAGCATGTGCAATGGATAATTTAATTGTAATTCCTAAATAATCCAACATAGTAGTGTAGTGCAGTAGATAATTTAGGAGTAATTCCTAAATAATCCAACACGGCAGTGAAGTAGATAATTCAGGAGTAATTCTTAAATTAACCAAGACAGCACGTGGTGCCGACGTAAGAAGCGGCACTAAACCATTTTCTCCTGCGACGACCACCCACACTCTCTATAAACAGCCCGCAACATTTGACTATGTATGTAGGTACGCAAGTCCCGCATCGTACAAATTAGATAACAGTAATCACAATTTTCAATCATAAGAAATCAAGAGAGAAATAACCGATAAATAAGATAAACACACGTATCGAAAATGAAAGTAAGCCATCAATATGAATTTGGAATGAATATGCGCAACATATCAGCTCATGGAATAGAGGCACGTCTCAAGGCTGCCCATTCCCACGCGGTTACTGCGCTAGATGGCCTCATCGCGTGTGACGCTCCAGGCTGGAAGTCAACAAGCGACTGATAAGCCTCATGGCCGTGTAGATAACACCTTCTTCCAGGTGTCCAGTTATGAAGCCTTTGAATTACTGCTGACGTCACAACAAAGTCGTACTGCACTATGAATGATCAGGAAGCACTTGTTAAACATCCTGTAAATACTTTAAATACCATGAAACTATGTTGCGGAGGCATGCGTTTAATGTTGTTCGGGTGAAGCTTTGAAAAGAGAGTGTATTGTGTTTAATAAACATTTCGTGATCAACCAAACTAAGGTAACACTTTTTTGTGGTACTCTCTATATATCCAGTCGCGATGCAACTTCTTCGTTTGGCTTTAATTAGTTTTTGATAATTTTCTGTCACGTGAAAATGAATATGCGACCCACAACAGACTCTGAGTTTTCAGGAGTATCTCTGTACGAACTGAATGTTAGGCTAACATTCTATGAATTATTCGTGTAGAACGTTCACCATTAAAAACTAACGAGTGATTGTTGCTGCGTTGTTGAATTGGGCTGTTGGGTGGAAGCCTTACACTTTTTAACGGCTCTCAATAAATGATTGAAGAGCTTTTCATGAGACTTGTTTTGCTACGCTTTATTGCATCTCATCAATTTGCTCTTTCTATAATTCTATAAGTAAGACCCTCTTACAAAATTATTATATCACTAGTACCACATTGGGTGCTGAGTTTTTCAGTGTATCAGTGCTACCGTCGTGGGTGAGGGTGCTTTACTTATGACCCACCATGTCGTTCAAGAGGAATTTATCTTATTTTATTTATCGAATGAAGAACCAACTGTGCAATTCTACACAAGGCCTTGTTCTTTACAAACCAGCATGCACGCTTTCTACAGACGCGTTAAAATATGAGTCACGCATAACGACGGAGGTTAGAGTACTTTTACCGGGGATTCACGTGTATGTACGTGTTTCGCTGTGTGCATGTGTAAGGTATTCACGCGTATGTACGTGTTTCGCTGTGTGCATGTGTAATGTATTCACGCGTATGTACGTGTTTCGTTGTGTGCAGGTGTGAAGGGAAAAGAGCTCAAATATGGCACGGATTCCACCTTGCGTTGGCAATATCAGAGGTTGTGTCAACGATGTTTACAATTATCATTTAAGTTCGTATTTTCTTCCGAACTTTTTCTGCGTTAAAAGACTGCAGATATCACCATATAATAACAGCCCAGTGTTTCTTGCTTACTCGCTTGGTTAGTCCGTCTTTCCGTCTGTCTACCCCTCCAAAACTACTAACAAAACTGTCAAATAAGGTGCAGTCCGTATCAGTGATACCGCAACTAACATTATTTCGTGTCAGAGTTGCCGTAAATAAGAGGGCATCTTAAGAATGTTTTCATGTCGTTGTGTCCATCTGACAAATGTTTTCAACTGACAACCATAATATGAGGTTTCTTCCGATTTTCCGTTAACTTTTTTTGAGAATTTAACATCATTTGTCCCACCTTTTCTGGCGCGACGTATTCACCAGTCGTTGAAATCTATCTATCTATCTATCTACATAATACTAAAACTCTGGTCGTCTTCCTTGTTTGCTTGAAACCGTGCACACGCTTGTCTGTCGGTTCTGAGATATTCGAAATTTATACTCTTCGTTTTATCTTGTATTGTGGATACCGACTCAACTGCATAGGACATGTATTTCTGGATACGGTTTGATTTTGATAAATTTTATTTGACCCAACGGGTCACGTGTCGGCTTGTATTAGTTAACGTTCAAAGGCTTCTCATATGCCACGCACGTCGAGGACGAGAACGTGGAAATGTGACGGCATTTTATGCACGTAAAAATGTTTTTCAAGTCATGAAAACTACCAAGAACATCTTAAAGTCAAGACACAGAATTACCCGAACGATTTTCTTCAAAGTCTCGCACGCAGAATGAGAAGGAGAGCCGACGTGAAAGAGAACATATGTACTCCTTCATTGGGGCCTTGGAACAACACAAAGACGTCATCAGGGGCTAAAAAAAATCAACGCAATCCCTGAATGCTAAGTTTTTCAGAAAATAAGGGTGGTTCAAAAGATTCTTTTCGAAATTTGGTTTTATCATAACACTAGACGACACGTGACCCGTTGGGTAAAATAAAATTTATCGAAATCAAACCGTATCCAGAAATATATTCTATGCAGTCAAGTCGGTATCCAAAATACAGGATTAAACGAAGAGTAAAAATTTCGAATATCTCAGATCAGACAGACAAACGTGTGCACGGTTTCAAGAAAGTAAGCAAGCAAGCAAGAGGACCAGGGTTTTAGTATTATACTAGATTATTATATAGATTGTACTATTCATGTTTCAGCCATATTTCAATATAGAAGTTGTAATTATTTTTTTGCCTATTGGCATCTGTGAGCTGCATTGGGTTTGCAGTTATTCAAGGAAAGTAGGCGTAGGTAAAAAAATTTCCGTTCAATATCATTGCCTCATAATGCTCTGTTGAGTAAATGAATGCAAAACGATTAAAGAGCATACACCAAGCATGGAGTATGTTGAAGCTTACCCCAAATAGAATATATCAGAAGTTCCATGCTAAGTCAAATTTTGCAACAGAATTCCTTAAACGGTCAATTTTACCGACCAAGCTAATATATTAACTTTTTTTGTCCCCTAACATTACGGTAATAATGAAATTACCCACCAATTTCTACCACATTTATGTCCATTTTGAAGACACATCTTTCCCGATTTAAAGAAGTATCTTTCTACCTTAGCTCTTGATTTCCTTTAACGTGAGAAAAAAAAGAACATTAAATCTTTATCGACCATAGCGAATAAATTTCTGAAAACTTTAAGCAACTTAAAGAGAGCATCACCAAAAAAATACGGGCGCTGCTCCTGCTTTACAAACTACCGATTTACATTTTCCTACTCGTGCCTGTGTGGGAAACTAGAGAATTCCTCTTGCTCATCCCTTTAAAAGAGGCTTCGAGAATTCGAACAATGATTAAGAAGGATCTCCATCTCCTTAATGAGCACAAACGATCTCATATCGAAGCCTTTGGGTTCAAAATAGGAGGAAGCTTCAAAGAAAGCAGCAACTGTCTTTCCTGATCATCCTACAGAGGCGCGAAGAATATCCTTTTCTCCAGAAAAACGTTCAACGAAAATTTCTTTGTCGATGTCTCACGTACGTTAAATACTACTTATTTGCCTGTGAAGGCAGCAGTGAACCGAGCTAATTTGACCGTGAAGGCAGCAGTGAACAGTGCTAATTTGCCTGTGAAGACAGCAGCGAACCATGCTAATTTGCCTGTGAAGGTAGCAGTGAACCGTGCTAATTTGCTTGTGAAGGCAGCAGTGAACTGTGCTAATTTGTCTGTGAAGGCAGCAGTG
>VOMN01081765.1:0-25474 GCA_014899125.1 Orchestia grillus | reverse complement strand
GCTGAACTAGGGTGGTGAAATTATTCAGGAGGAAATTGATGTATGAAACCAACTTTTACCACAAAAGTGGGAGAGGGACGTGACATACTGCAATGCTTGTTCAATTTTGCGCCTTTAGCGAGCGAAAGCCCGTAACTGCCCGGTTTATAGGAGTGTCCATATTAAATCTTATCACTGGAGTATCATTGAATAAATCTCTGCTCTGCTTGGTTCTGCCTAATATAATCTCAATACATATGATCAATTTTATTGAAACATCACTTCATGATAACTCCAATTTAATTGTCTCCATTCCCGAGAGATTAAATATCGGTAATATTTTTTAGCCATAAATAGACACTGCTTCTGCAACAACTCTAAACTTCCTACAATTATCTAAATTCTTCTACCTCCTTCAAAAAGATTTTACGTGATCCCCAAAACCACGTATGTTTAAGTTTAAAATGACGCTTCTCTCACCATTTACGTGCCTTTCAGCCTTCTACAAGAAAGTCACGGACCTGAAGTCTAAAGGAGTCAAAGTGCTTATTGCCATCGGAGGCTGGAACGACTCGGCTGGTGACAAGTACAGCAGGCTCGTCAACAGTCCGGAGTCGAGGAGGAAGTTCACTGAACACGTCATTGAGTTCATCATGAAGCACAACTTTGACGGTCTCGACTTGGACTGGGAGTACCCCAAGTGCTGGCAGGTGAGCGGCGTTGTGATTTGTATTTTGTGCAGGTCTAATGAGTGAAGAAAGGTAAATCTGCGATGGTCTTGTCTTAAAAGTGAATGACGTGAATGGTAAGATATTGGTAGTGCTAAATTTAGAAATTCCTTGTTCATTAATATGCAGGCTAAATGAGATGTTTAAAACTATGGTTACTAATACTATGAATTAGGAACTATCTGTTTATGCAAGAAATTTCTTTGGTTTTGAAGTCGTAAAGTTAATATCTAATTGCATTAAAAAGTTAATATTTTAAAATAATAAAAATTTTACGTGAATCATTGACTTTTTACTTTCAGACCACTGAAATACTTCGCACTGATCAAAGTACATGAACGTGCTTGTATTCCCCGTTTGTTCAACAAATTTGATTGATTTTCGAGAATAATCATCTTTTTTTTTTGCTCTGTTACCAGACTTTCTCCCTTGAACCCTTGAGGCACGGGTAAATTCTCGCCAATTAAATAGCTGCGTATCTCTTCAGGTTGAGTGCAACAAAGGCCCAGACTCTGACAAGGCAGCATTCAGCGCTTGGATCCGAGAGCTGCACGACGCCTTCAAGCCACACAGCTTGCTGCTCTCCGCCGCTGTGTCGCCGAGCTACAAAGTCATTGACGCCGGTCAGTTCACGATTTCCAGTGTGAATTTACAAATTGGTGTCGTAGAAAGATGCTTCAATACTTTGATTCCATGATGCCTTCCGAGATTCTTTTTCGATGGTGAGAAGGAAAATTCACGTTTATAAAGTTCTAATCATCCGACAGTAGCAGTATCCACAAGTCAAACTTTTATCTTATGCTTAAACAGGTTATGAGGTGTCTGCCCTGAACCGCTACTTGGACTGGATCGCCGTCATGACGTACGACTACCACGGCCACTGGGACAAGAAGACAGGCCACGTAGCGCCCATGTTCCACCACCCGGAGAGCCTCGTGCCAGAGTTCAATGCGGTATGATCATGAGATGTGAATTTCAGTAGTGTTTCTAAAATACCTTCGAGATAATTTTAGTTCGTGATCTTAATATCACTATATTTCCTAATAATGTTAATCTTGGTGCCACAACGTTTACAAATAATGGTAATCTTGGTAATCACAACGTTTCCAAATCATGTTAATCTTGGTGTCACAACGTTTCTAAATAATGTTGAACCTGATGCATTTTACTGATGTATTGCTTGAAATCACGTGAACGATTTAGCTGCGCAAATATTTGAGTGATATCAATAATTTCGATGAAAAATTAAGAAGTGGAAATTATCCAATTTCGCACTTGAAGTTCATTATTTTTTTTTTAATCAGATTTGAAAATTAATTTTGAATCGATTCTCAAGATGGATTCTTATGACATTAAAATTTCGATTCGTGATTGTTCAAAGAACCAAAGTGTACGGCTAAATGGAGAGGTTTATTTCGCAGTGGCATTGACGAAACTGCTATAATACGTTCCAATCTCAGAAATTTTGCATAATATTTTGCTTTTACAGTTCCTACGACACAAAATATGAAGTATCAAAATTTCCTTATGAGTCGCAAATAATTTCAATTTAACGTTGGTTGTAAATCACTGCTGACGATAGAATACAACTTCATTGTTCTGCAAGATTCAATTTCTCCATTTTTATTAATTGGCAAAGTGGCAAGGGGGAAAAATATAACGTCATCTTCAGGTTCATCTATACATAGTTTTTAAATTCCATATTAATACGCTGAGTCCGCCGATCACCAATGTAACCTTTTGCTTTCCCAAGAGGTATTACGTGACAACTTAATTTATTGACAGAAGCCAAGATTTAATAGAGGAATTATTTTTACGAGTACTGTTCTTAGTCGCTACATGAAATTCAACATTTCTCACCTTTCGATGCAAAAAAGCATTTTAAATATTTGTGCCGCATACGATACGTCGTGGAAATGCACGTTAATTTATAAGTCTACGTTTCGGTGTGTTTATTAAATACAAAGTTAGTGTGTAAGAGTTTTAAAAATGCTCTGTGGAACTACAATTTCTTTTTGATCTTGTTTAGCGTGAGTAGTTTGCATTTCTCACGTATTTACGTTGTTCAATTGTCCATGAGCCAGAACTACACCATTCACTACTGGATGGCGCACGGCGCTGACCGCAAGAAGCTGGTGATGGGCATGCCGATGTACGGGCAGTCGTTCGCGCTCGCTAGCGCCAAAGACAACGGCCTCAACGCCAAGAGCTACGGCAGGGGAGAGGCTGGCGAGTTCACCAGAGCCGGAGGATTCTTGGCCTATTACGAGGTATACTTAAAAGATATATTATGAATGCGTTAACTGTGTTTTGATTACGTTTTATGTAAATATAACTGAGCTTGAGACAAACTTAAGGTTTCGTAATTATTACTGACTCGAAGAAACTTTGTCATGTTTTTGATTGGAGTTGCTGAAATTTATGCATTGAGATTTTGCTTTAGTTTCATACAGTGTCTCATTCATTACAAATTTGTATGTCTGATAGCTTATGGGTCATTTACGGTAATTATCTCTGAAACTTCTCGAAAATGATTTTCAACATCATCGTTTCATGAACATACGATCGTTAATTTATCAGAATTCCCATACCTCGTCTCGCTGGTACCCAGTATTCTCTCCCGTAAATATTTGCTCTCGCCTCTCTTTTGAGAGGTGTCTAATTTGTGTACCCATACAATGATTATTGAATATGTCCAGTATAATGATATGTAATAATTATGTGCGAATGTCATCTCCTATTGTTCTACCGTGTGTTATGCGTCACAGAGCGCTTTGTCATTTTCTTTTTTACAAGCCTAGGTCTATGAATTTCTATAATCTCGTAGAATTTACAAATTGTAGCTCAAACTTTCTAAAAACTACTTGCACTCGAAACAGATTTGTGACCGCATTCTGAACCGCGGCTACACGGTGGTGCGTGACCCCCAGGGAACCATAGGCCCCTACGCGTATAAGGGGGGCCAGTGGTTCGGCTTCGATGATATCGCTATGATCAGATACAAGGTGAGAAACAGCGTCCAGTGGGAATTTAAAATAAATTTCAGACATAAGATGGATAACTTCTACCGTATGGCAAACCGAGACTGTTCAAAATAATTTTCGCAAGTGCAAGAGCTGTGGAAGTGTGTAGAAACATTGGTTTACTATAGGTACTGTAATGCTATTTGCTTGTATACTGTTATTTTGACTCATCCATGATTCTATTCAAACTGACGAGCTGTTGCTTGAAAATTTTGGAATTAGTTTCTTCAATTTGCCAAAGATAGATAAAATTGAGACTGGATTTCGGTTAATTTATTTTAGTGTGAGTGATGGTATTTTGATTTGCTTTTGTAGAGGGCAGCGTGTGTGGAGGGGGCAGCAATGGATAGCCCGCAGCAGAAACGAAAGCTCACAGTAGTTTTCTGAGAATGACCGTATAGTGTAAGAATTGCAGCACTGTGAAGATTTTTGAAATTGACTATTTACAATCACCTTGAAATCGGTCGGTCTGCTTGAAAGTAATAAAATTGATCTCAAATTCATTTAGAAATATTCAGGTTCAAATTTTGATGATCAAACTTGGTAATAATGGCGATGAAACTGTGACTGCAAAGCTGCATAGAATTTTTCTTTCATTGAGCATTAAAAATTGAAATTTAATTTTGCTTCATACTAATGTGCTTGCATTCGTGTTCCAGTCTCAATACGTGAAAGAGATGGGTCTGGGTGGGGCCATGATTTGGGCTCTGGACTTGGATGACTTCCGCAACCGCTGCGGATGTGAGGAGCATCCGCTGCTGCGGACCATCAACCGGGAGCTCCGCAACTATCCAGTCCCGGACCCCGGCTGTACTCTCTAACAGATGCGCTTGCTTAGGTTTGTCGGGGATGCTTACACGGAAGAAAATTTTGCGTTGTCATATCTCAAAAGGGAAGTAACAAATAGAGGTTATGCGCCAATGTACGACGGTGAATTGTCTCGCATGTAATTGCGTAATCTTAATTATGATAATGGGATTATAACGTGGCTGAAATCCATTAGTTCTTTGAATCATTTCAGAAAACAATACACAACTGTGAGAAGTCCTATTCCACCAGGAAAAGGGTTATAAACAAGGAAATAAATCTGTTAATTTCATAAACTCTGCATCTTCAAAACGCTAAAAATACGTCAATCTGAAATTTAATACGATGTTTAGATATATTTTAGTGATGTTTTTGGGAAGGTAACTATTCGATATGGCCAAATGAGTCATAGAAGGAACGCTGATATCATGTTATGTTATTTGCCATTATATTTTTATTTTGGCATACGTGTAATTACTTGCCGAGGAAGCGCTAAAGATTAGAACTTGGCGCTTGCATGGGAGGAGGGTGTGATGTATAATCAACGCGCTTGAGACGGGCTCATGGTACGGTGGGGTGTTGCAGCCCGCTGTTGCCTTTTATTTATTAGTACGTCGGGGCATCTCTACGGGCATTGAAAGTCATCTATTCGTTCCAGCATGTTATTTAGCTAACTCGCTCACGCTGACCTAGTTCATTTAGGGGAAATGATTCCAGTTTCGCCTGCGCATTTCTTAACAGATCTCGATTCAAATTTTCGTTGCCATGAAACCAATTAGTTTAGAAATATCGTTAATTGCATTTTTCCTTGGGTATTTCAAATTACCTGTACGTGCATTATGACGAACGTCTCGTCTTTACATTAATGATTCTCGCAAAATGTTGTTGCCCGCATGACTCTGCGCCTGCATACGTAGTATGTATTCATTATAATTATTTATGAAGTGTTCCTGATGCCTATTATATTTATGCTACGCATGTACGCTTGCTCAGAAACTTGAACGAGTCAATAAAATGGTTAGAAATACTACGCAGTTTGACTTTTCTCCGATTACTTGTGCATTGCGGTAGAAACCCGCCAGCTCCCCTTGCAACTTCTATCGATCGAAAGGACTTCACGATCCTATCTCATAAGCAAGCTTACTTTTAGTTAAGAGCCGAATGAAGCAGTATAGCAAGACTGATTCAATAATGATTCGAATTAGAGTTTGAAGTGTAACGCACTAATGTACTTGATTAGTGACTTGCATCGTTAGCAGCTATAGATAAATAAAAACTTCAAAGTATCCGAGCATATGGCTAACATCTTTCACTTCGGAGAAAAGCGTATAACAAACAGGCAAAGATTGCGGGATCTAGAGTAGAATTCATTGAAATCCTACAGTAACTAATTTATGTAAAATATCTACACATGAACAATTTCAAGTTCGAAAACTTTGACAGACACGATAGGAAATGGAATACTAGAGGTATTAAATTTGTTGTTCTTTATTTTGTAATGCCATAATGCACAAGGTTTAGTTTTGCTTTCACATAATACTTTTAGTCGTAGTTTCTAAAATTTACTACATGATCATTCAAGTAGCAAGATGCAAGATTTCAGTTGTGCTCCTACTGAAACAAATGATCTTCCAAATTTTTCTTAAGCCAATAGTTTTACTCTAAAAGAAAGTACTGCATGAAATTTTACGATCAATGAAGAAAGTTATTGTAAAAGAATTGAGATAAACTACCATTAGTAGAACTATTCAAAAGGGTTTGCAAAGCCTTTACGACCCCATGGATATCTTTAAGAGATCTACACACCCTTTTCCGAATAGAGAGCCATTTCAAGCGAGGGCCAAGATGGCGGCAATGAGGCCAGCCCACGTCTCTTCGGCGGTAGGTACGATCTCTGCGGCTGGCAGCTCGAAACCGAAGAGGCCGGTGTCTCTGAGCTCGAGAGTGTAGGAATAGGTGATGCCAGCAGCGTAGCTGTAGTCGATGGTGGTGCTCGCCGCCGGGTCTGAGGGTTACAAAACCGTCGTCACAATTGGTTTTCGTTTTACAAATGGAGGTATAGGCAATGAATTGAAATAGAGTAGCAAGCTAATCATATATTCCAGGCTTGAACTTACTTCATTTAAACATGTCTATTATTCCATATCTTGAAGTCAATTTCCTGTGTTATGCACTACTTGATTTAAAAATTCCAGGTATTCTAGTACTTCCAGTTTTAGTTCAAAGTATTCGAAATAAATCTCGATTCAAAAGCACATACTGAGTATGGAACGAAAAATCTAAGCCTAAAACAAATGCACAGAACTTGTATGGCGTATGTCGAGGACTACCTGCCACATGTAGAGTTCATCGCTCAGTTTCCATCAGCATCAAACAACTAAATTACACTGATAATTCGATCTCCTTTCTGCTGTTAGTAATAACCGCGGGCTAACCGATCCCTTCGTCGTGTAATTTAAACATTTGTGTACTGACGGAAACTTGAGTTACCACCTTCATTTTGAGCGCATGGAAAAATAAGTGGCCACTAGATCCCTCTATAGACCTCGCGAGGCCACTGTCGCACGCTCGTCTCTCTAACAGCTAAGCCGACTCAGCGTATGGTGAGACGAGTTGCCAACGTAGAGAGTATGTGGTGACACTCACTTATTTGAAGGATTCACGCAAATTAACCTTACCACATCTACAATAATAAGCTACGTTTTAGGGTACCGCGTATCGTGATTATTTAGGTTAAAGATTGTACAATAAACGGAAAATAATTTTCAAATTTTTGATATTCGAATTCTGGCATTCAAAGTTTTAAGCTTCCATCTAGTTTTATGAATAACATTAATTGACATTGATTTCAAAGAGTCGATTTGCCAGAACTGAATTTGACATTAATTAGTCTTTCGCATTTTATTGTTTAGATGTCTCGCATTTCCTCGGAATCACAGGTACCGGTAACAGGATACCTACCATTCGTTGAAGTTTGGTAGACTGGTGATCACAAAACGTGTCTGACTAATGTAACCGAAAGCTATTCCTCACATCGACCATGCGTTTTCATGTCACATCGTAACTGACAGCTGACAAAAAGATGTCCAGATATTGTCGCCTGAAAAAACTACTGGCATGATAGCATCAAAGGATGTAAAAACTTAACCTAATTGTGAAAGAAAGAATATACTTCAATTCCTTAAGTCGAAAACTCCGTTAATTTTAGATCCTCTTTTGGAACCGTGACTCACAGATGGTTGTCGACACGGGGCCGTACTCGTATTGAGTTCCGTGCACGGCAGTCAAAGCATCAACGCCAATGACCGCCACTCGGTCCTGGGGAAAGTTAAGGGAAAAAATTACACTCGAAACTCGGTATTTGTAAGCCTCTTCTTAAAACGAATCGCTTTCCAACGACATTTCGCGCTGAAAGTTTGCAACGTTTAGTTACATTCAAAATAATTCGGTGGGACATAGTGCTTAAGTTTTCGAGCCCTCCATGTTCGTTAGATTTATTTATGATTTATAATTCATAAATAGTGAGGTTAGAACATTAGGCTGTGCCTAGTGCTCCACCAGACGGGAACTGTGGTGCCTGAGGCTCTCAGTTCTTACTGTTTTGAAAGAATTCGCTTCAAAGAATTTAACTTTATGGGAAAAGATTGTCAAATAATGTTGTGAAAATATACGAAAAAAGTACCCATACGAGATATACATGAAATAGAAAATATGAAATTAAAAATCATAAAATACAGATAACGTTTGCACTGATCAATCTAGAATCTTATCTTTGTACTTAATGCTTAAATAGCTGCGTACAATAATTACTGTTAAATTTAGTCCCCTGGCTACATCTAACCTTAGGAGTTTTAATGGGAAAAGTAATTTTTTAGGAAACTTCATCGCAAATAGTTTAGTTTCAAGAATTCATCTACGGAGTGACACCCTGCACCTGTACATCCATCTCACAGGTTTTGCAAACTTCTATTAGAAAAAAAAATGTACGCTTATGTCAAGTTCATAATTAGCGAGACAATTGTAAGCTAAGATAACATGAACATATACTAGTTTCGAAAACTAAACAACATAAGCTTCTCCTTGTCACTAGAAAGCTAGAATAAAAGTTTAAACAAAAAATAAAAATTTAGTTGTTATTAATTAAGTTCATGTGCATAGGCGCTAGCTTCTAGGTCGATTATGGAGAAAAGCCGTCGTGACCCAAGTTTCAATGTCGGTTAAGTGAGATCCTAAAAGAAAGAGTTTACACTGTCTAACCTGTTTTACATTAGCTCCAGCCAGACTTTTCAAACCTACTAGTTCCATAGACTGGCATTTAACCCAATAAAAATTCGACTGAACTTTTAAATGAAATAAATATTTCGTGAACAACTGCTCCTATTTTATGCCCTTATGCACAAAACATTCACCCTAGTTTAGAGCGAAATGATAAAAATTTAAGTCTAAACTGTATTATTTCTGAATTTTTCTGAATGAAAGTAGTCCTCAAGGGGTCAAAAGCTCTAAAGAGTCGACAGATATTCTAACTTTAGCATCCTGCAAACGAAGCGTCTCCGTCTGTCGCTAACTTTAGTTCAAGCTCCGCGATTTCAGTATGTTTCAACTCACGAGTTCGTCAGCCTCAGGAGGCAAATCGGAGGTGTAGCCGAAGGGGTACATCCACAGCTGGCTGTACGAGTGGATGCTGAAGAGAGCCTTTAAAATGGGGGCCAGTTCATTGATGGCGTCCTGCACGGCCTGCGTTTCGGGCTCAGAAGCCGCCGAAGGACCTGCATGAAGCACCCAACTCCTTCAATTACCATTTTCTCAACACGTTCGTTGCTACGCGACGCACGTGTGCGGCTAGTGTTTTTTGGTACATTCAGCTCAACTGCTAGATTGCTATGTCCAACTGTTATCATTCGCTCTTGCTGCTGACGAACATGCACGGGTTTGTTGATTACGTGTAAACTACAAACAAGGGCTTCCACTTTGTAGAACTAACACGGTGAGAAAAATTTAAATTTAAATATATGTTAATAAAAGAAATTATGGTGGCACTGAACAACGAAACTCACTTTCATGGTGGCAACAAATGTGCTGACACCTTCGCTTTCACCTCATCTATTATCCTTCAACCAACTGCAATTAATAAAACTCCGGCTGACACTCGATGCAATGTTATGGAATAGTTGANTCTCTTAATGCAACAAAATGAGTGTTCCCCAGTGAATTATTTCATAATTCATGAACAAGAAAATATTTCAGAGATATCAATGTGAGGTAACTGTATTAATCAGTGAACTTCAACTTTACGTCGAAAACATTTTTATTTAATATATTTTTAATCTTAAAAATATTAGCCTTTAGTATCAAGGTAGACGTTCCCTCAACTAGATGAAGAATAATTCCAATTTAGTAATTCCAAACGCAAAAAATAACTACAATGGGGATAGCGCCATTGTATGGGGATAGCGCCAGTTGCAGCACACTGAACATCGACGAACATTTGAGATGAAAACGTAAATAGTAATCCTAGGCTTACTGAACTTTTCCAACTTAACAACTTGAATCTTAAGTAAAAATTAGAAAATTACCGCTCACCTCGATAGGTCTCAGAGCAAGGAGCGTCGGAAGTTCCTGCACCCCCAAAGTTGTCATCGAAATTCCTGTTCAAGTCAACACCGGCGCACAAGTTTTCAGGGTACTGGTTACGATTCTTCCTCCACAATCGGTCATCCTGTAATGACATAGAAATCATTAATGACAGTTCTTTATTTCACCCACAACTTAGAATTACATATGGTTCCAAATCTTTGGCAAGAACGACGTAAACGTGGAAAGTGTAGCTATATCCGTATACGTAATAGACGTCCTCGTCCAAAAATATTGCTAACTCTGGAATGGTAACCTCAAATCTAAGGTTACGTAAAGTCGATACTCTAAGTCTTCAATCCATACGGAAAGAATAGAAGGCAATCTATAGGATACGAGAAACCCGTGATTACCATAGCAGGATTAAAGTGTCGGCTTTCTTCATTAGGACGTAACTGTACATTCGATAAAAACAACGGCTGTTTTTTCTGAAATTTCGAGTGAAAGTTTCGCTTATAGGATAAGTCTCAGGAAATAAAATTTTAAAAATAAACACCAGTTTCTCGGCAACGCTGGGTGTTGTAGCTTAGGATTTAAAGGGTTCATGTGAGATTTCTAAGGCTTAAAAAGCAACAGTAAATGAACTGACACGCCATGTCTAAACTCATCGATCACGCTGGTTGACAAAAATGTGAACCGATACTCTTAGTACATGCGTAACTACCGCAACTGATGACAAGAATGTGAACTTACAGACCAAGTGTAGGCATAACCGTCAGGGTTGTTGACAGGCAGGAAGTAGAAGTCGTACGCGTCCAAGAGGGCGGTGACGTTAGCGTCAGTACCGTAGTTGGTGAGCAGGTAGTTGATACCCCACAGGCAGGTGGCCGGACCGATCCATCTGGCGAGCGACCACATTTATTAGTACATGAAAGTAGGTATATTGTCATTATTTTAAATATTTCCACATCTCAAAGTTTGATTGTTTGTTATCGAACAAGACGTCATATCTTTTAATGAAGTAAACTTACCGATCAGAAATACAGTAAACAACATTAAAGATAATTTTTTTAAGGCACTATATTGAAACTCACTCTCGGGCGTGGATGCCGCAGTCGATCCAGATGCCCTGCTTGCCGGCGCCCACTGAGATGGTGACCTGCGAGAGGTCTCTGCCTTCCACCGACTGGCCCAGAGACCTGAGGCTCANCGGCCAGGCCAGCCAGGTATCCTTCAATCTGTTATCAAAACACGGTAAGTAATTACACCTGCGATATATAGAGTATAGACACTATTAAACACCCAAAATCGTCTATCTTCAAGTCGGGACAGGGGACTTGACGCATCTCTCATAGCGAAACCCATCTAATTCGAATACGCACTATGCAAAGTGAAATAACTCCTCAAAATAACTTCATCGGAAAACTTTGCACTATAGATATTGAATGTATTTTCATTGCTCACATTTATAGAATGAATTATTTTGTTTATACCCATTCATAACCGCAAACGTATGTTCTCATCGTCCCATGACGACTCTTCATCGGGACTGACACTCCTCCCTAAGACCTGCCACTGTTCTGCCTCGCACTTTGTTGACGGTAGGCCGATCGAATGACCACTCAAAAATAAGTTCCACGAATTAACTAAAATTAAATAACCTAATTTACCCAACTTTGTCGAATATAACCAAATTTACCCAACTTTGTCGCATATAACCAAATTTACCCAACTTTGTCGAATATAACCAAATTTACCCAACTTTGTCGAATATAACCAANTTGTTGAATAACCAAATTTACCCAACCTTGTTGAATAACCAAATTTACCCAACCTTGTTGAATAACCAAATTTACCCAACCTTGTTGAATGACCAAATTTACCCAACCTTGTTGAATGACCAAATTTACCCAACTTTGTTGAATAACCAAATTTACTCAACTTTGTTGAATAACCAAATTTACTCAACTTTGTTAAATAACCAAATTTATTTAACTTTGTTAAATAACCAAATATTGGCTAAAAAATAACTTTTTCCAAATAAATGCTGCTAACTCTTTCGTTCTCACAAGTACCCTTCCTATATCGAGGTCAATGCTAGAATACCTCGTTGGCTTGATTTCAATTAAAAAAAAACAATATCAAATATTTCTCTAGTCTGCCCCTGTGCTCGATACAAGTTCCGTATGATGCTGTGCTAGGGCAACACGTCTGACCTCTTCAAAGCTGTTGTAGTCGTCAAAAACGACATCCCTCTGCTCCCTGTTGATGTTTTCGTAGTCACGCTCGACCAGCCTGGAGGACACAAATCATCATTTGATGAGGGGTGTCGCAGTTCCGAGCTTACAACTTAAGTGCATGCATGATACGATGAAGTTTTAAAAATTGGCGCACTACACGGATGAAGTAAATACTTTCAAAATACACGTCTCGCATTTGAGAGTCATTACTAACCGAGTTGCAAATATCCAGGAACTGTATGTACATCGGAAACTACTCATAGGAAACAAAAAATCCTTGAAATGGATCTCAGAAAATTGGGTACCCAAGATACTAGATTGTGGTCAAGAAAAAAACGAGAAAGTCAAGCACACCATTAAATATTACAAATCAAAAGCCATGTGCAAAAAATCTAACCAATTTCCTGAATATTATGAAAGCATTCTAATAAAATTTGAACTTTGACGCATACAGACTGCAGCGGAAAGCGTATATTTGAATTCAATATCAAGTGCTATGAGGCACATGGCCTGCAATAGTTCGTAATTTCATAATCTCTGCCACACCATCCAACAAATTTTCATAGTACTAAAATTTAAATTTGAAATTTAAATCAACACTCTTGTTAGGCTCGATTAATCAAAGGGAGGAGTGTTTCATTATTAAAAGTTGACTTTGTCTCGCATGACCGTCTCGGTGTTAACCATGGTGATGCTCTGACTAGCACTGGTTTCAGACCATGTAAACTGTAGCAACTTCTTTCACCAGAAAACGTTATCGGTGAAACATCGTTGGCAGTGACTCATACGGAGTTGTTATAAAACTCCTTGTACCTATGTCTGTACTCAGTGACACTAAACAGCAACGAAGATCGAAGCTGTCTATGCAACTCTAGCATACAAGGATACAGTATTAAAATTTCTCACTTCTGCACATTTTCGATCATGACTTTGCTGTGAATGGCCTTGGCAGCCAGACTGGACATGACGCCGTGACGCAGCTTGGGGTCGACCATCACATCAATCCAGTCCTTGCCTTGTCCCCACACATCCAAGTTGTGCTTCGCCAGGATCTGGTTGAAGGGAGCCTTCTGTTCTTGGCTCACTTCCAGGCGCCATACCTGGAAACTGGGGGCAGAAAAGTTAAATTTGCTCAATATCAAGGTTTGAACCATGTTAAAAGTTCTTGCAATTTCATCGAAGGCAGTTTTAACATGAGCATACTCCCACATTTGCAGTACGTACTTGGGACCCCGCGATCGTTGCAAGAAATTAGCTATTTGCTTAACACTAACGCTGTCGAGTCACACTATCAATATTACAATCGATAATTATGTTTTTAATGACACGGGTACTCATTCTGTGTATTCGTGGAAAATTCTTCAATCAGGTGACTACCAATTTCGTGCGAATGAAAATTACAAAGGGAATTACAAACTAATTCAATCAGCGATCGTGTTCTGCGTTCACGCGAGACTATCCTTCAATTTTTTGGGACATGTGAACAATTTCTATGCAATCGACTTATTCTGAATTCTAAATAAATATACGGTTTCAATAGTGGCACAAAGTATAATTGGCTCTTTAAAAACTAGCCTTCATGCTAAAAAAAAAGCTTTCAAGAAGCAACAGAATTATATAAAAAATGTTATTTGTGAACAATTTCCTTCAAAAAAATATAAGTTTCAGGACACTAGTATTTTAAAAGTCACACCAAGGAACAAAAAAAGAAGAATGTACAAAAAAAGTAGGAAAATTGGAGACTGTTCTTCCTATTTAGTCACTTTCAGGGAACGATTTACCAATAATTGGTCCGACTTAGCGATTATAGCATTAACAGTAGTTTTCCCCTAGGTTTATGAAATCTATGAATTGAAAATTAAAAATCATTTGACATTGAAGCCTGTTGATATGAAATAAATATGTAAAGCAACAAAGATTGCACGCACGAGCAATATCCTCAAAAATGTCTTTAATGACCTGTGAATGAACAGATAGCGACTGCTCTCTAGAGATTCCCCAGAGCTGCCACCAAGTAGCACGAGAACAGAACCTCCGCGCATTGTACTCACCCCTCGTACGACACCTTGGCCGAAGCCAAGGCAACCACAGCGAACAGTACGAGTGACCTGATCATCTTGAACTGTACAGTGAAGCGAGACACAGCTCGCTTATATAACATTATTTACCCTGCGTGTGACCACTGCAGCTTGAGCGACAAGTACGAAAGTTATCTCCAAGTAAACGTGGTTGGTTCACACGAATGATACACGGAAAAACCCTTTAGGTCATACTTACCATAACAAGGATGACCTAGCAGTCTTTGCGGTGGTGCAGCGATAACGACAGTGTGATGACTCTTTACGTCTATTATTGTAACATGTTCAAATTTCCGCGGAGCTCCATCCACATTAACACGCGTATGTTGAACACGCTGCACGGTACAATACGACCTCCATCACGAGGGTTTTTACATAGTTAAAATGATTGCAACATCGATAATGGAGAAATAAATTTATAAAGTTTTTACATAAAAGAAAAACAGTTAATTTAGCTTTCATTCTAATGCAAAAACTAGAAATGCAAGGGAATTCTTCCCCTAAGGTTAGTTTAACTTCAATAAAATTTAGGATTAGTAAGTTAGGAAAGCCGCACAGAGGTCGAGGAGGCGAACACAGAATCTGGCAGCTTCCCCCATTAAATGCGCTTTTAAAAGATTGGTTACCCAACTCTGGGAAAAATGCACCAGAATATTATCGCACATTAGGGTAACAATGTAGGCCAGGAATAATTTGACGCCTTAGCTATGCACCAACCTGCTTGAAAGATGGCTCCTGCATCCCTTAATTGATACGTCGAGGTAACCACAAAAATTTCAAACTCAGTTACTTATTGAGCCTGTCAACGGTTACTGCCCAGGTGGCCGACGGTGCATTGTATAAAACGCATGTAACCTAAGCCTGGTCTCAGAAATTTTACAGTACATTTATTTCAAACGAAAGTTTCCGTTTTTAACTCGGTGTGGTCCCCAAATTGTTAATGCAGTTAATAATAGAACTAGCAGGACCCGTAAAACTTTCACGGAAATTCAGATAAACTTGAGATCAACCAGCCCATGACAAGTGGTCCTCAAGTGTTGGACAGAGGTTAAAGGTTCAGGGCAGAAATAGTCCGGCTTTCGAAGCAATTTTCTTCTTGATGATGCGAATAGTCTGAACTTTATTAGAGAAACTGAAAATGTGCCGCGAAGACTGGCTTTTTATAGTCAAACATGCAACCCGTATACAGGATACTTCGCTCGAAACCTTAAATTTCACTCGCAAAGTGGCTAATCGTGACGGAACGGTACGTACAAGCGTATTAATGTATAGATACTATAAAATTATGTAGGACTGTAATCGTCGAAGCTGCCAATGGTACAAAGGATACTCGTTTGTGGTCAAGAAAATGAACGAAAAAGCCAAGTTTTCCATTTTTTATCAAAAGTCACGTTCAGGAAATCTAACCGATTTCCCGAATACGATGGAAATCTAACTAATTTCCTGAATTCCAATAAAAACTAAAGTTTTTCACAACGACTCAGAATTTTATGATTGACATTCCCTGAGCCGGCTCTCCGTGATCTATACATTTTCGAAGCTGAGCAGATCTCGTGTTCGCGTAATTCAAATCGTTTAACTGCAAGTCAAAGAAGCGGTGCAATTTTACCAATAAGCCTTCAGTTATTAGTCACATACCGGACCTTAAATCAATGAAAAAAGTGTTGAAATCTATATGAACAGCCTAAGAATCACACAAATATGCTATTAATAGACTGCCAACTCATAGTTGATCTTACTTCATTGCAAAAACTTTTACAAATCAATTCCATCACACAACCACAAGAACTGTTACGAGGGCGTGCTACTTTTATGACATTGCCTCTTCGACGTATCCAACTCTCTCCGAACATCTCACAACCTGAATAGCTTGCTAAACTATTAAAGTAGCTAATATTTTAGGATTTTCCGCCATATATAGTTCAAGAAAATTCTTGTAAATTTTATGGCACACGTGCGATCATTTCGTAAAACTCTTGGCCTAGTTTCAAACATTCTCTCACTTTTCACCGCCCGGAGTGTCACATATGTACTCGCCACCATCATTATGCGAGTTCCAGGATTCATTTACCTGCTGGAAGACGCAGCTGACCATTTTCATCAAATGTGTATAAGGTCAGAAATGCTAACATTTCCGTTCCCTCGCTCCCTATCACCTAGAATACGGTAGAAAAGCACTAACATTATTTGACTCACGTGAACAATTCGCTAAGTCCGCACAAGACAACCGAAGCAAGATTTCAAACGATTGAGTCGTTCGTTCAATGTCTGAGGTTTCCTTTTCCACAGTCTCCATGAAATTTTTTCAAGTTACATTGGAAAAATAAAAACTAACAACGTTACTCTTAAGCTTCAATTAATGTCTAGAAAAGCTCTCCTTATCTCGAGCCATGAGACACAAAAAACACGGACGCTATTATTTCTGAAGAGTTCATTGCCGAGTCGAATAACCGCTCTTCACGTCGATTGCTGGCCAACGTTCTTATCTGTGAGCAGAAAAACAGCAAGCTGTGCGAAGACTTGTTCCTATGTAGATACCTATGAACACGTGCCCAGTTCCCATCATATGTATATGTGTGTACAGACTATTGTCTCCTGCTCTCTGTCTACGTGACATGGAGGCTATGATTACATCGCTATAATGCAGGAGAAAAACTTGCGTTCGAGATTTTTCCCTCAAAACCTCACCTCTCGAGACATAATGGAACAATTACTCGCTATTAACTGCTTCCCAACTTGACTTCGCTGAAGCCAATGTTCTTCAGGACGAGTGAAGTATAACACGGGACAGGCCTTTACAGGACTATGATGTGCTTCTGAACGGAAAGCCAGTTTTGTTAGCTTCAGCTTTGTTGGGATTTGGTATTTACATACCAAAACTTGAATTTAAGTCGCAGGCCATCGAGAAAGAAATTACTCCTATTTAGAATGAGTAATAAAATTTAACTGCAACAATCCTGTTGCAAGCATAAATATGCGTGATTATACTGAGAACAGTTGCGACCCGAAAAGTATACATAGAAGTACTGGTACAAACAGTGGATGAATTTCAAAATGAAGGATTTTGGTTTCAGAAATTTGGTTACTCTGTCAATTTCCTTTCTAATCAGAACTAGCTTATTCGATTAATGAACACAAATTTGAAAAAAACTCGAAAATTTGTATTTCTACATGATAGTGCTTTGGTTAAANTTACATTAGGTTAGATGATCGCGTGTACCATATATGGCCCGCTTCGGAGTAAACGTGTTGAATCTCGCATCCATGACGCATCAGTAAGAAGGCATATAAAACCTAACGGTAAGCCGCGATG
The DNA here is from genome assembly GCA_014899125.1 of Orchestia grillus. Classification (NCBI taxonomy): domain Eukaryota; kingdom Metazoa; phylum Arthropoda; class Malacostraca; order Amphipoda; family Talitridae; genus Orchestia; species Orchestia grillus. The sequence continues at coordinate 7,732 of VOMN01081765.1, read as the reverse complement.
GAATTAATAAAAGTACTGTACTTACTCTTTTATGACAGCCTGCGTTAGGCCGTGCTACGCGAATGATTGTTTCACGCAGTTTCCAGTGTATGGCTGCAAATGTTTGATACGCTGGCACATGTCGGTTGGGATACCTTTTCCAGTAAGGAAAAATTGTTTTAGGGATATAACTCGTGGAATTACCGTTAATTATGCGGTGAATTAGGAGCATATCTGCAAGTTCAGCATTCGTAGTTTGATCTGGTGCCGATGATCGTTTTACACTGATATCGACATTTCAATGTAAACAAAAGCTCCGAGTTCATCTTTAACTCCGCTGTCAAGTACAGTAGTTTGGCTAACAGCCACTTAAACGCTAGGTTTAGAAGTTCAACTCATTCGTACTTTAAATTCCACGACTTAGGAACATTACAACTAAGGATTTTCAGACATATCCCCATAGAGTAAAATGTGTTTGTTCACCCGAAACGAACTTTATGTTAAAGTTTGTTCAAAGAATTGTGAAGCACCCTGTATATCATAAATACACAAAGGCTATTATTATAATGGCGGTGATTGTAGTTATATAGTGATATAGATTGCAGCGCTTCAGTGACCCAGGCTACTCGTACATCACCCCGAAATGGAAGAGACCATTTAGTATGGACTGTAGAAAACAAGAAATTTATGCACAAGGTGTGTTCTCACACAGGATATTTGCTGAAACAGTGCATAGAAACAGCAAGTTAAGAATGAAGAGGAAGGAAAAACAAAAGAGATAGCGAGGATGTGAAAATTGAAAGACAAAGTGGGCACGAATAACAGAAGTCCCGAAGGCTTATCCGTACCTGAGGAAACCTATCAGTGCTCCTCTGGGGTTGCTGGTCTCAATAGCATACTATAGATAAATCTATCTAACCTAACACTATTGCCTATCCTACGCCTTCTCAGGGGACTGCATTTATTAACTACCGAGCTGCACAGACATCAATCCTATACCTCTGTACAGAACACGCTGGCTGGACTGTCACCGCGGCTTGCAATTATGCAACCTTTCAACGTAAACATAATATTTTTTGATCTGGTAGTACTTGAAGTATAACCAAATGAAAACTATTGCTATAAGATGAAAATTTACATCAGAGAATGACGCATATAAATAAACATCGATACTTATGGAAGCAATTGAACACATTGTAAATCAGCCTTAGAGATTTATTTTACCAAAATACACACATCACGTCAACCTTCTCAAGGCCGCAGCTGCTTGGACAATGTGGCTTCGGTTACTCGCCGCTGCTTGTTCATTTTACGTCGTTATTTTACCATATGGTAGAAAACTTGGGCAGGGCTGGCTCAGTTTATGCAAAGTCAAGAGAGGTGGTTGAGTTGTTTATGTTAAAAGAATATGAACTTTTTCGCTGACGATTAATAATATAAATTTCATTTAAAATTAAGTTTAGATTTCATATTGAAGCAAGATTAGGTAAGACAAGATTATGTTGGGTAGGATTATGTAGTAAGAAACCGTCGAAAACAAAATTTAAATTACCCACAACTTAAAATTTTCAATAGATAACAATAAAAAACTGAAAAGAAGCAAGTGACAACAAACCATCGCAAATAGTAAGGATGGTGAATTTAAAGCCTATTACCTTCAATGTGAGGTGTCAACAAAATAAAAATTTATGAATACAAGTTACTACTTGTAAAACCTGAACATTCTATGGAAAGTCAGAATTTTGACCAAAGCGAACACGCTTCATCAGTAATAATGCAAAGACAAATATGAGGAACTCTGTTGCTCGGTAACGGCTGTACTCGAATGCTAGCACGAGCGTACAGGCTCAAAATATAAAACATCTGACCCACAACAGATTGGCCTAGTGCACCATAAAAGTTCTTCTTGAAGCATGGAAAACATAATTGTCATCATTCGTTAAAGAGTTGAGGTCAGTTAAACATTTATGCAGAAGCTCAAATCAGATTACCGAGGAGATTGTGGCTGTATTTGGTGCTGAATGATATCTTCACCGCTAAAACTAAGCATTTGAATAAAGTAGAAAAAATATTCATTACTTGCAGCAATTAATAGATGACAAAGAATATTGTTGTAACTGAATTTAAAAATCTTGAGATGTTCACCAATTATTAGCGGAAAATTGGAAGGGCAGAAAAGAGGAAAGGTAAAACATAACACTCATGAGGAAAATTAAAAAAAAACATGTCACCTTTAAAATACAGACTGCTACATTGTTCATTTTTCAGTGCATCTCTGATTCGTTCTTCTTCAGTTTAGTGATGGTTCACCGATACGTTCTCACCACTCGCCCCTGCAACGTTAAATTATACGAAAGACAAAATCCTGACCGGACGAAGAGCTCTGCGCGTATTCCAGAACAATATTTGTCGGTGTTTTTTGCATGATCACTTAACATAATAAGTTAAAAAAATATTTTTCTCTCGGAAGACACTGAAATCTGTCACGTATATCCGTCAAATAAAGTCCGTCACACAGAACGTCAACCTGGGCATGTGTATGCTGTACGTACACGTGCGAAACTAACCCCTTAAGACAAAGGAACTTTATGTTTTCTTCTTCTTCTTCTTCTTCGGTTTAGTGTGGGTTCCGGCTGCTTCAAGTTTTATTATAACCAAGTAAGATTTCTGAAATTTTCTAAAGTAAGATATTTAGCAAATGTTGTTGAAATGTATTTCTCCATTTCATTTTAGGTGGAGCCCTGAGGCTGAAACCCATTTTACGTATTTGGCCTAGCCTAGGTCTGTGAATAAAAAAATATGGTAAAATCAATTGGAAATCTTGGATCATCGTTTTTAGAATACATTTTGGAATCCAACTTCATCAAACATATTTGGATAAATGTGAATTCAGTACATGAGTGCTGTAATGAACTGCATGTGCAAAAAATCTGACACTCATTTTTTTAAAGAACTAAAAAGAAAAACTTCGAATACAATGAATATTATACAAGGTTAAGAAAAAATCAGCTTGAGAGTTTTCATGTGCCAGACAGGTCAAATTATATTTGCTTCAAAATACTGAAAGTATTTTCGTTCTGAAAATAATGAATAGTTAAAAAATTATTCCTATTTTCTATCAATGGATGTATTTTAATTCTTCGGCCATTATTTTCATATGGTACTATCATTTTGCTTACTTTGGAGAACGCATCATTCTTGATATCATCACTGTTGTATGAATGCTGTATAGAAATTGCGAGTATTAAGCAGCAAAATAATTAAACTCTCTGTTTTCATACACAAACAATTTTCATAGACAAAGTAAATATTCGTGCAGGGGATATCCATCACTCTTCTTTCAATCACTCTTTTCAAATGATTCGTATTAAAACGAAATCATGATTTGTACGTTTGTTTAAAATATGCAAATTAAACAACAAAGAAAGGAAGAAAATATCTTTATTTCACTCACACACGTTGTATGTTTGTCAAAAGTAATTTTTGATAATTCTTAGGACGTCGTAAGCCAATCCGTCTATGAACAGAAATGACATTAAATTTGTATTTGCTGCCGGCTTTGTGCTATAGAAGGAACAATAATTCTTACTTGATGTAGACAATATACAACCCAGTGTGTAACATTTCTGCGCTCTTAATCTAAATTTATAAATATATTTTCTTTCAATTCGTTACACTTACTTTATTTTCGGAATATCGTATTAATCATTTTATCAATCACGCTTTTAAATCTTTTTATTTTTTAAAAGGCTCTCCATCATCTGATCTATTTTCTATTTGTACTTTTTGAGGCGTTTATCCTTCTATCGTACTTTTTCGAATCTTTCATCCAATTTCCAGTTCTTCTCACCGCTATGAAATAATGACAATACATTATCCAAAAGAATAACAACATATGGACCTGCTATGAAGTGTACCAATAATAATTTACTCCTCATACTGAGTTCCCCATTGCTCAAAACGTCCGTACAAAACAGTTTCTAAGAATTTTCAAATTCCCCTGAATATACTGGGCCTCATCCACATTCTATTCATCTTTCATGCTCTAGCTTTTTCCCGTCGTTTCCCCTTCCCATTTGACGACTGCTCAGGGCACGGCAGCTATGGCAGCGAAGAGGCCAGCCCAGGTCTCCTCTGAAGAGGGTACGATCTCTTCGGGAGGCAGCACGAAACCCGTGTCTCCAGTGTCCCTGAGCTCCAACTCCATGGAGTACGTCACGCCTGACAGGTAGCTGAAGTCGAGCGTGCAGCCAGCCGCGGGGTCTGTCCGGGAATGAAGCACGCGTGTAAAATTTACGGAACTTGTCCGGGAATGAAGCATGCGTGTAAAATTTAAGGAACTCATTCTCGTAACAATAATCAATCTTTCCCAGGGAGGACGAGTTGACGAATTTTTACCAAGTTTGAACTTTTCTGCTTTCGTGACTAAGTTCATTAATTTTTCGATTAAAAAAAGCTTGAAACGCGATCACTTGTCCTTCCTTAACTTTTAACGGTATAGAGCGACCATTCCTGGACTCATACATCTGGAGGTAGTAATATTATTTGCAATATAAGCTTTCATCATATAACATTCCGAGTAAGGGGTTAAAAATGTCCATTGAAATAGTCTTAAGAAGTCTATGTCCATAATTTTTACTGATGTATCCCTTGCAATGTTTGAAAGTTATTTCAATTTGTTGGAAAAGCTAATTTTACTAGAGGCATAGCTTAGCTCACTCTTCTTCTCTCATCTCTTACTCTATAGTAGACACAGATATTCTATAGTATCACTTTTAGCGGAGGTTTTAAAAAACCTTTCTAAAAGGTTTGATAACTAATGAGATATAGGCGAAAATATGTAATCTATTCTTAAACTTTGCACAAAACTTAAGACCAAGAGCTACGAGTACTCGTAAAGTTCTAGCTTCTAAAAGGATTTATACTTATATGCTGGGGTTTTCCATTGACCTCTCTGAGAGGTTTGCTCTTGCTCTGTGCAACACTGACATGTGACGGCTAAAATACATATTTTTATACAAAACCTTCGGAGAAAAGATTGATACTGTCACAGAAACTCACATATAATATCAGCCACATTTCCGTACACGTATTCTGTTCCGTACACCGCAGTCAGGGCTTCAACACCAATGGCCGACACTCGGTCCTGGAAATGTAAGAAAACATGTACACGAAGTACACAACTGTGTAGCACATTCGGATACTTCACGAACTCAGGTCTATAAATGGTTTCACATAAGAGTTCACGCACAATACTGATTTCAATTACCTTTTTCAAAAGATTGAGATTCAATAGTTTTGATTTTAAAGTTTTCTGTCGCTAATCGAGTTCAGCATTCATATTGAGATACAGAATACAAAAAGGGGATTTCATGATTACGTCAAGCGAAGGGTAATAACATTGCGTCCCTTTCACGCGAAATGAAAACCAAGCCTCCAAAATAAATACAGTGCAAGATTTTAGCCAATTTCCCCAAGTTCAGTGATTTTCTTGAAGTTATTATTTTCATTTTGGTACTCGTTTGCATTTTATCAGAGCCAGTAAAATATATCACTATACTTCGACAGTAAGAATTTTCATGAGTTCTTTTGTTATTATCAACAATGTATATATTTTATAACTAATTTAACACTTCATTTCTAAACAGCAAATGAATCCCATAAAATTTGAAACACTAGTACAGACTTTTACGACAAGGAAACATAGGTGAAGTTTGGACTTGGCGATGTTTCAGCTAGATGAAGAATTACATTAAGCAGTATTTATCTCTCTTAAACTTCGGAGTTTGAAGAAGACTTTCACTCACGAGTTCGTCCACGTCCGCGGGCAGGTCGAAAGTATAACTGAAAGGATACATCCAAATTTGACTGTAGGAGTGCAGCGTGAACAGGATGTCGGGACTCAGCTCTACAATGGCGGCCTGAACGGCTTGGGTTTCGAGTTCAGAAGCCGCTGATGGACCTATGAAGGAAATTTTAGAATTATTGTGTTATATTCCATGGTTCCTGTGCTGTTTACGAGTGAATAGCTCGGTGAATATAAACACACGTGATAGACCATAAATTCTTCAAAAACGTTCGTTACCCGAGCACTTTTTAATATGAAATAGAATCTACGGCTTAATCCATGTAAGCCCATCAGCTGCTTACATCTAATTAATTCAGATACTTGTCAGATGGAGAGTACGATCATAGACTCAGAGTCGGACAATGCTGTTGTTGTCCTTTTTTGGAAAACTAGTAGAACTTGGGCCGAACTAGCCCATGCGAGCTAAGTTACTAGAGTCGGAACCCATGCTGCATCAGGACTAGCATTAGGTTTTACACTTCATAAGTTGGCATTGCACAGATACGAAAAAAATTGTTCACTAGTGAATCACTGATTGCAATAAATCTTTTAAATCTTCGGATCTTCAAAGGTTTCACACATTCAATTTCATGTACATGAGCATAGCGCTACTGACTTCGTTGAAGTCGGAACACAACCCATTAGTGACCTCTTAAATTTGTATAATTACATCATTTTCCTCACAAGTTAAATTGATATGGAAAATAATCCAAGCATGGCAATAGATCGTTAAGTCACAACATGTACCAAAAACGTTTCGACCATCTTCGGACGCTTATCTGGATATAGCACATACAACTCCCAGTTGAACGTTGAACACTTTAACTCTAAGAGTCGGTCAAACACTTGATAAAAAGTGGCAAATGGGCTCAAAGATAAGTATCCTGAAAATAAAAATGGGTCCAACGGAAAATGGTTCGTTCTCAGGCAATTTATTTTTTCAGCTTTCCTTTCCACTAAATTCATGTTTATATATCACGAATTGAGCTTTCATTTTATATATTCCACAGATAAATCAATATAAAATAAAAAGATAACATCCTGAAGCTTATCCTTGCGAGGCTCAACGATCGTTTTTTGCAATAAATCTGAAAATAATCATGAAAATATTTACGAATGTAAATGTCTAAGGGACTCACCTCCGTAAGTTTCCGCGCATGAGATGTTTGAAGTGCCCAGGCCTCCAAAGTCAACGTCAAAATTTCTATTCAAGTCAACACCTACGCAAACATTTTCGGGGTACGTTTGTCTGTTCTTCCTCCACAGCCTATCGTCCTGTGGAGTAAAAAAAATGAAAGGCCGCTGTTTTATACTGCGCATAGTTTACGAATTCTCTTAAAATTGTTATTTATGACTAACGAGAGACCTGTCTTATATGAATGCATAAAATCAATTTCTTTTAGCTCTTTTTGAGCAGTCCGCCCAAATCGAAGCCGAAGTATATTTTTCACAAACATTAAATGATCCATAAGCTAAAAAAAAGTATAAAACACCTGCGCGAGGTCTGAAATTCGTGAAGAGGTATTGCGGATCAACTTACAGACCAGGTGTAGGCATATCCGTCAGGATTGTTCACAGGCAAAAAGTACACGTCGTAAGCATCTAGGAGTGCTGTTGCATTTCCATCTGTTCCGTAGTTGTTCAACAGGAAGTCGATACCCCAGAGGCACACAGCTGGAGCTATCCATCTGTGCAGAGCGATAGAAATACATATGCATGCATAATTCATACCCTACTTACCCTAAGATAGAAATTATTTGGTAGACAGGCTCGTTCACAGTCTTCTACTGATCACGACTCGAGTTTTCAAACTATACGGATGCAATGATGACAACTTCCGGCCATCTTAGGAGTTGAGCACGGCGAAGTTGTAAGAGTTAAGCACCGAGAATTCTTCGTCCAAAA
>VOMN01081759.1:0-18525 GCA_014899125.1 Orchestia grillus | reverse complement strand
TGTTAGTGGAGGCATTGTGGGGGTGTTAGTGGAGGCATTTTGGGCGAGTTAATGGAGGCATTTTGGAGGAGTTAATGGAGGCATTGTGGGAGTGGTAGTGGAGGCATCGAGAGAGGGGGAGTGCTAGGAGGCATTAATGTGGGATATTTGATGTGTGAGGATTATAGGCAGGAAACACAAATTCTCGAATCACATACAGACTTCACATGGCAAATTCTGAGATCACATATACACTTCACATGACAAAGAAACATATGCTAATCCCCATTCACCCCTGACACTACCACTGCCTCACTAGGAAGCAGTAAGGCTAATTCCTAGCTAGCATTTACTACTTAATTTCTAGCATATTGGTGTTGAATGCACTGACAATATCCTCACATCCTTCAGACTTCCACTAGACCTCAGATCCATCACACAGATCCTACACTTCTACATCAGACCCCTGCACTTCCAAAAGACCCAGACTCCCACACCCCCAGCAGACTCACCACACTCTCATCATACTCCCACGCCTTTACAAAGTCCCACACTGTATCAGACCTCATTAGCCATACGACCCCCACACCCCCAGCAGACTCACCACACCCTCACCATACTCCCACACCTTTACAAAATCCCAAACTATATCAGACCTCATTAGCCATACGACCCCCCACATCCCGAGCAGGCTCCCCCCAGCAGACCCACCAATAAAGAAGATCCTGCCGTTGGGCGCCACTTGACTCGTCCAGCCTCTCGGCAGAGGTTGCTCTGTTGCATCCCCTGCGTCTGAGGCCTGGGGGGTAATGTTGAATGGGGGTAACGAGAGGGCATTGAGGTCAGAGAAGGCAACGACATAAAAAGGGGATGCTGCAGTGCTGCCACCACACAGGTGAGGCACAGCACTTGCACACAAGTACCATCACATCTAGACCAAGTCTCCAAAGCAAGACTACTACCACCACATACAGGATGTGGTCACCACCACACCAACCACATAGCTTAACTCTCACATTTTTGCCCATGGCAGCAGTTTAGCAGTCTCCAATTTAGAGCACTTTTTCCATTGTTCAGCTACATCTTTGTGTTGCAGTTATTCAACTGCAGCAGTCTTCTCAATAGTTTTCCAAGTAGCAGTCTACAGCAGGATTTCAATTTTTGTTCCACAGCAATTCTTTTAGAATTTTTCTACTACAAATATTGTGTATAGTTTTTTGCCTCAACATTCTATGAGCACATTCATTGACCAATAGCATATTTTTGATATCTTACTAACATAATGTAAGATGCAAAAGAACGATTAGCATCAGAAATGACAATAAAAGTGAGTTTCATCTTCCACAATCACATACAAACATGCTACAAATAGAGCACATGAAGACACAACACCAGCATACAGCAGCACAAAAACACAAGGATCAGCTCAGTCAGCATTTCTTCTTCAGCGGGTGAGACTCCCACAGCTTTTTAATAACAAGACCAAGTAACAGAACTTTTTTCCTGGCAATGAAGCATCATTTTCAAAATCCCAAAGGCAAAACAATAGAAAATGCCTATTGCTCCGAAGATGTTTTACCTTTTGTATTATGCTTGTATTGTGTTTATTATTGGGTCAACAGACAACACACAAAATAACACAGGAAGAAAACAGGCAGTCCTCCAATCTCTGTGTGAACATAGATCTAAAGATGAGAACTTCAGAATATTTCTTTAGAATTATGCACACAAAGTGTCACCAAAATCCTCCTCTTTCTCTGCATGCTTAGGTTGCCCCGGACACCTAGCAACTCATTAGGGCCTACAAGCACGGCTCTTCACAGTCTAGCTTATGATCAGTAATGTCTCATTTGAATGTAGACAAATCTAATCAAGTCAAAAGTGCAGACTATTTCCTCTCACACGGTGAAGATGGTTGAGGTTTACCAGCTCCAAAAGGTAAAACAAGAAGTAGAGGAGAAACATTGCTGTACAAGTTTCTCCAACCCTCACTCAGACAGCAACAAACGAGTTGAGTGTAATAGATACTGGGTAAAATGTAAATTACTTGTGGTAAACAAATGCTTCAGATGTTTCAAAATCCTTTTTCAACACACTACAGTGATGCAAGCAAAAGTAGACAAAATGGAACTTTCAACAGAAGCACAAAAAACATGAAATCATCAGAGCCTACTCATCAAATCATCAAAGTATCAAAGCACCAAAGTATTTAATTATTGAGATATCAAGGATCCTAATTATTACAGCATAAAACCATTAAAACATCAGAGCATTACAGCATCTAAATATCAGAATACTAAAGCATCAAATCATCCAAGTGTTTCTATCAACAAAGCATCCTACCATCAATTGATCAAAGCTTAAAAAATAGAAAGCACTAAATCATCAAAGCATTAAGCCATCAAATAATCTGGGCCCCAAATCATCTGGGCCCCATATCATCTGGGCCCCAAATCATCTGGGCCCCAAATCATCTGGGCTCCAAATCATCTGGGCACCAAATCATCTGGGCACCAAATCATCTGGGCACCAAATCATCTGGGCACCAAATCATCTGGGCACCAAATGATCAGAGCATCAAAGCATCAAGACACCAAATCATCAAGGCAGGCAGTCTACTCACATTAGATGCAGATCTACCAGTCCTAGCATCTCCATTGGCGCTGTGCGAAGTGGTGGTGGTGGTGGTGGTGGTTGTGGTGGTTTTGGGGGAAGAGGTGGTGGTGCTGTCATAGCTAGTGGGAGTAGTAGTGGTGGTGGAGGGAGCTGGGGTGGAGGGGGAGCTCCCACCCCCGGAGGACTGGACCTCCAGAATCTGGAGCAACGGTCCAGTTACACAGTGCACGCTAGCTACAGCAACTGGCAAGGCAACGTGACATGCACACACACCCTCAGGCCTGTATAGGATTTCACCTACAGCCATGAAGGATTTCACTTATGGCCATGTAGGATTTCACCTATTGGCCATGTAGGATTTCACCTACGGCCATGAAGGATTTCACCTACGGCCATGAAGGATTTCACCTATGGCCATGTAGGATTTCACCTACGGCCATGTAGGATTTCACCTACGGCCATGTAGGATTTCACCTATGGCCATGTAGGATTTCCCCCACTTGCACACAGGATTTTACCTACATGCACGTATGATTTCCCCCATGTATGTGTTGAATGACATCAACATACATAACTAGATATGAGATACATATGCAAAATTTCCAGAAATACCTAACTAGCCACACAAGGCACATGGAATACACCAGTACACAGCAATACAGTCTATGCATAATTATACTCCTTGCATAGGCATGATGGACACGTAAGCAATAACATTTATACTGCATATGTTGTCCTTCAATGTGAAGTAGCACAAACAAAAATTATACAATTGGGTAAATCAAAGGTTACTTAAAGCACAAGCTACACATGAACTCATGTCAACCACCAAGGTTCTACTCCAAACCAACGACAACCAGGAGGCCCCTACTCCAAACCAACAACAACCAGGAGGCCCCTACTCCAAACCAACAATAACCAAGAAACCGGTACTCCCTATCTCTACCAAGGTAAAAAAATCAGTACTTTAAATCTAAGTGAAACTACAAACAATCTTTCATTAATTCTCTATGAAGTTAAAGGCTTCATGTCAAGACCCGAAAATCCAAACATCCGCTCAAGTCTGCACAGCTGCAGCAAGCCTACAGCTTTGCTGTAAAGTCAATCAATACAAAAACAACATAAGTCTTGATTTAAGGTTCAACGTAAAGTACATAGGTATATATAGCTTTCATTTGAGCCAAGACTTATTTAAAAGAACGTTATCAACTCATTTCATGAAGCCGACTAAGGGAATAGGAAGTTGCCTCAAGAACAGGTTACTGCAGGGAGCTCAATACAGGGTCTGATGTAGCCTACAACTGCAGGAGGAAGTGGCGAGTTGTGGACTTCATAGACATGGTATGAAGACCTCACCTTGGGGCGGGCTCCTCCAGCTGCCTTGGAGGCACTGGCACATTTGAAGCACGTGAGGGCTTCTTCCCAGGACCCATCGAGGCACTGTGGATCTCCACACCCTTTACACACAACACCCTCAACGACGGGAGCATCAGAGCTGCTTGTAACAGCAGAAACGACAGAGCTTGTCGCACCAGGCGAAGCGATGGAGCAATCAGAGCTGCTTGTAACAGCGGAAACGACAGAGCTTGTTGCATCGGGCACAACAGCGATGGAGCAATCAGAGCTGCTTGCAGCAGCAGAAACGACAGAGCTTGTTGCATCAGGCACAACAGCGATGGAGCAATCAGAGCTGCTTGCAACAGCAGAAACGACAGAGCTTGCCGTATCTGCAACAGCAGCGATGGAGCTAACAGAGCTGCTTGCAGCGGAAGTCACAGGGTTTGCAGAAATGGCAGCAACAGCAGGGCTTGTCGCAACCCCAACGCCGTCCAACGCACAAGTGTCACACGTTGAACCGCACGGCACAGGAACAGCGTCCGACACAGCGGCAACAGGAACATCGAGGGACGCTGAGCAGTGGACGACGTCACAGGGTTTTTGGAGTTCATTCTCCGATGCTGAAGAGCCGGCGAGGATTTGGCCAGGAGAAGCCTCTCTTTGACGCGACGCTGACGACGGGCATCCAGCAAGGTCCGAGGCTTCAGATGCCAGTGCATTGGCATTGACAGGTCGAGATGCAGAGGACGCTTGGCATGGCGGTACTTGGACAACAGATTCTTTTTTAGCATCGTCGTCGTCGTCGTCGTCCAAGGAGGGAAAGCTTGGGACGGCAAAGTCGCACATCATCTCTGAACTGCTGTCATCGCAGCTCTCAGAACTGCTCCCGACCTCGGAGTCGTCGTTAGAGCTGCTGGTGTTTTCCTCTACGCCATAACGAGGCCTGCAGCTGCCACGAGGCACAGAGCAGCTGCCACGAGGCACAGAGCGGCCCCCGTCGTGGCGTTGAGACACGGTGAGACAGAAGTGCGTCTCGTCGAACTCAGGGATCTCGTCAGTGTCAAACTGCACCAATAACGCATGGAAAGACGGGTCGAAGGTGCAAGAAACCGTGGCAGTCCACAAATGAAGAAAAACAGAACCGACAAGCATGGGGTAAATTTTCAGAGCAAAATATCGAAAGGTCAAAGGGTCGGCCACTTTAAAACAAAGGTCGACAACAAGATGGAAAAGATCCAAGAGCACAACCGCGATTGCACAATTTGAGTTACGGAGATCGCATCAGAGACAAACAAAGCCAATGTCCGAGCAGCATGAGAACAAATAAATAACACTAAGAATCAAATGAACAAAACATGAAAGAAATTTTTAAAATAATAAGATGCCACCACTCATTTTCCCGTCAGAAGACGTTCCAAATCATGCACAACAGACGGGCACAATCTTGCACTGTCAGTACGGCGGGTAGAAATGACAGGTGTAATATTGCACTAGCAGTACTTTATTTTGATTATTAATTAGCCCTATCCACGATTATTAGTTAGCTCGAAGTTCCCTATCCACATGAAGTGTGATCCATAGAAAGCAAAGACAAGGAACTAATCAACACGGGCTATAAAAAACAGAGAATCCATGCACAAGGTGTGTTCCCACACAGGATCTGCTGCACAAAAACAAAGTTAAGAAAGGGGAGGAAAAAAACGAAGAAGAGAATGCAAAATAGGACGTGATCAACTGTTGTGACCTTCAGCTATATAATCACACCAACTGTCATAATTTGTAAGTACCTTCACATTTTTTCACAGAAAAGGTCACCACTAGTATTCTTCAGTCAGGACAGGCACGGCATGGGCCTGGTATGGGTACGGCATGGGCCTGGTATAGGCAGGGCATGGGCCTGGTATAGGCACGGCACGGGCCTGGTATAGGCACGGCACGGGCCTGGTATAGGCTGAGTCACAGCAGCCCCACATCCTCGTTCTCCAAACCTCGTTAACGTACTAACAAATGAAGCAACAGCAGTCAACTTTCACGCGATGAACCTTTTTGTTGTCGTACTTAGCCTTTATTGCTTCAATTTACAAACTAAATCTACAGCGCATTTCTCTCTCACTCGAGAGTATTTGAAGCATTTTGTTCTTCTGGGATTTCTTTTACCAATATCAAGGTCACTTACACCGGCCACTCGTACCCTCGCCTCTCGCCAGATGCACCAACGCCAATTGTCCTTCAGCTTTCATTCCTCCAGGCTTACTAAATTGTAGAGCGCTCTAGACACGTCATCCCCACCACCCTCTCTGTACATTCACTTTACCTCTCTCCACAACAATTCTATTCAATTAAAAATGGAAAATATTTCAAGTCTATTTGACCGGAAAGAACGCGTTAATAGAAGAGATAAGAGATAAAAAAATATTCCATATTTGTTTCACCGGAAGAAACGCATCACCTCAAGAAAAAGAAAAATATCCATCCATTCCACTGGAAAACAAAACGCGATAACGCAAGAAACAGAAAATATTCACCATCCATTCCACTGGAAAACAAAACACGATAACGCAAGAAACAGAAAATATTCAACATCCATTCCACTGGAAAACAAAACACGATAACGCAAGAAACAGAAAATATTCAACATCCATTCCACTGGAAAGGAACCGTAAAAGCGAGAGTCAGAGAAAATCCCCACCGCCACCACCCGGTGCGCTGGAAAACGACGCGTTAACGTAAGGGGCGGACACAACTGAATTAACCTTTGGTGATTTGTAACAAGCAAACAAGTCGCAGGAACAAGTGCAGCGTGCTTCAAAGAACGGCAATGAAGTACGAGACCGACACACGCTTAATTAACCTCAGTGTATGTGCCACAACGAGCGAGTTACCAGCCTACTTAGTGCATGAGTGAGTTACTAATAGTCCACTAATGAGTGAACTTGTGGGTTTAAGGTGATGCGGCTCGTCAAGGTGACAAAGTGAGACGGCTCGTCAAGGTGACAAGGTGAGACGGCTCGTCAAGGTAACAAGGTGAGACGGCTCGTCAACTCGTCAAGGTGAGACAGCTCGTCAAGTTCACATTACAGAAGTGGTGAGACAGCTACTAAAAAGAGAATAATAGACACAACAAACAGCCCTCACTTGCTTCTGCCAGCAAACGTGCTGTCCCCCTCCCCTCCCCCCGTCCGAGCCTACCGAGACACCGCTGGACCCCCGCGCTGCCAACACCACAACAACAAATAATTCGGTACAAGGATTCTACAAACAACCTGAACTGAGGTCATAACCCTAACTCAGGTCAGACGTAAACTGAGGTCACAAGTCCAACTAAGGTCACAAGTCCAACTGAGGTCACAAGTCCAACTGAGGTCACAACTCCAACTGAGGTCACAACTCCAACTGAGGTCACAACTCCAACTGAGGTCACAACTCCAACTGAGATCAGACGTGATCCGGGATCACGACCTCAGAGGAGGCCTGGCAAGAAGAGGTGGAAGACGCTCTCACCCTGCTGAGGATTGCTGTGCTGTCCTCCCGGTTTCTGCCGTCATCATCCGCTGAAATGTGGAAGCGGCGCCGGAACTCGTTGTTGAACTCGTTCTGCGCTGACTCCATGCGGGCCACTCGTTGGTTTTCTCCGCTGACATTTGAGCTGACATCGAGCGGAAATGGGGAGGCGTTAAGATGATGGGGAGGCGTTAAGATGACGTGGAGGCACACAGGAGGAAACAACTAATTTCCTAAGGAATTTAGAGAAAAGAGTTTAAGTATCCAGAAAAATTAGTTTTACAACTCATCGCAACCGCCAGGCAACTGTCCCAGCTGGTTACTGAGTTTCCCAAGCTGAATAAAAAGTAGTCCAATCAACAAATGAATGAATAAATAAATGAATAAAGATTTTCATTGTTAAGCATAGTATCTCACGCTTGCACCTCCTCACCTGGTTATCTCCCACTTATTGGACTGGCTTTTCTTGTTGGGTGACGCGAGTGACGTCACGATCCCACCGCTGCCACCATTTGGTTAGCATTTGAAATTATTCTTTCCCTAAGCAACCATAACACGTGGTTGTCTCACATGGTGGGTTCTCCCACTGGGTGGTGCAGGTGACAAGCGACCCAGCTCATTTCTCCGTCTCACCTGGTGGGCTTCTCCCACTGGGTGGTGCGGGTGACATGGTTCACGTAGTAGGTGCGACCGTTAGCGTCTTGTCTCTCCTCCCAGCTCTCCGGTAGCCCTGCAACGCTCCCGCGACTGCTGCCTGACATCATGATCTGAGGGAGGTGAATTTATGGTTTTTGAAAAACCTTCACGCTAAAATTGGGTAACATTTTTTTGGTGACCTTCTGTTAAATGGGTCCTTCCATAGTGGCGGTTTGTGCGGTAATGGTTTTGTTTTAATGGTGATGGTGGTTTTATGGTGATAGTCTTATTATGATGGTGGTCTGATGGACAGCAACTTGGGTAATTTTCATATAGTAATCTCCTTGATACCAGACAACATACAGCCTGCAACACTTAAGTACACTGCACAGCCTGCAACACTGGGGTGCACAGCACCGCCTGCAACACTGGGGTGCACCGCACAGCCTGCAACACTGGGGTGCACAGCACAGCCTGCAACACTGCGGTGCACTGCACAGCCTGCAACACGGGTGCACAGCACAGCGTGCAACACTGCGGTGCACTGCACAGCCTGCAACACTGGGGTGCACAGCACAGCCTGCAACACTGGGGTGCACAACACAGCCTGCAACACTGGGGTGCACTGCACAGCCTGCAACACTGGGGTGCACTGCACAGCCTATAACAGGTTTTCCCTACCAACAGAAAGCTTTCGTGCTCAAAGCAGTGGTCTTGACGACAGGCAATAAATCCATTGGTTTATTACTTCCTACAGTTTGCGATGATAAAATTCAGTACGAATCCACTCCACTTAACCATTACGCAGCTCTAAATTTCTAGGGGGTGTGAGGGTAATATAAAATTTTCTCAATGGTGGCAGTGTAAAAAAGGGTTATGCACGACACCTAGAGGAATGTGCTGCGATTAGCTGACTGGGAGGATTGTGATCGAATGAAAGAGGCTTGTCTGGGCATTGGAAGATCTGAAGGAAGAGGAATTGATGAGACAGGGTCCAACAAATTACCCCAGGCAAATGAGACTCACAGGTGCAGGCTCTTCTTCGTGTCCCACGTTCGCATCAATGCTCAGCACCTCCCAGCTGGGGTCGTCAGGGCTCGCCTCCCCTCCCGACGCTGCCCCCCCTCCGCCCCCCGCTGCTTCCCCTCCACTTCCTGCTCCAGCTGCCGCTACTGCAGTAGTGCTCGTCGAGCTCCGGCGCCTGCGACACGACAACGCTTAAGTGACCGAGATCACGGTCAAAAATTGTGAAAATTAGAAACAATGCAGTTAGTCTTGACAGTAATATTGTATGGTTGAAAGTTTGGAAAAATTTGCAAGCAAGGGCATGGAATGTGATCAACTGCTCCCGCAAAATATTCACCCATAAAACAAAAACAAATCCACACATTGCACAAGTCATTTAGAAAATTAAAGCAGTTACCTGCCCCAAAAAATCTGAGACCGACCAGGTTGGGCATATTCATATATCCAAATCCTCCTAAAACCTGCCGGATCGAGGTCTGTTGTTGCGAAGGTCAGCTGTCCTTGAGCACGGTTCATGGTGAGGGACACCTCATGGAAATGAAAAAAATTGTGCTAGCAAGTCTACCTGAAAATTGGGGCACAGCTCACCTGTCTGTGGCAGGGGAGGGGGCACAGCTCACCTGTCTGTGGCAGGGGAGGAGGCACAGCTCACCTGTCTGTGGCAGGGGAGGGGGCACAGCTCACCTATCTGCAGTGGACACAACTCCTACAGGAGGGACGCCCGCCGCACCGGGGGTACACACCGGGTCCTCCAGCAGGTTGAGTTGTAGGTAGAGGTAGCCCTTCACTTTAGACCGCGAACTGCTCGATGTTGACACGTGTTGACATGGATTACTTAGCGTCGACACTTGTTGAAATGTCACTTTATTTTGACATACGTTGATACATGTTACCCCACGTTGACACGCATTTTCCCCACGTTGACACGCGTTACCCCACGTTGTCACGTGTTACCCCACGTAGACACGTGCTACCCCACGTTGACACGCGCTACCCCACGTTGACACGCGCTACCCCACGTCGACACGCGTTACCCCACGTCGACACGCGTTACCCCACGTGGATACATCTTAACTGATGACGTGCTATCCCCCCTTCCCCCTTCCCTGCTCGAGGTGAGGTGCCGAGTGGTGGCAATATAATCAAGTCTAAGGAGCTTGAGAGGAGAGGCTGGTCATGTGATCTTAGGATTCTGTTTTACATGGCGTCGATGTGAAGTAGGGAATGGAATTTGTATTCTAATGAAGCTTTAATGTAATTTGGTGTCAATCATTCTTCATTGAATGAGCTCGTTAAAAGCAACCAGTAATTGTACTAATTTACGATAATTGGCTGTTCAGAGCTCAGGTTTCTCGCCCTTTGTCGTTGCTCATTCAGAGTATTTAATACCGTATGGGGCACAATCAAGTCCCTTCAATCCTTCAACACCCTTCAATCCCGTCCAGAGTGTTGAGTTTCTCCTGCTAAGTTTGTACAGAGCTGATACGCACAACCAGGTGAGATGCTTATGTACTGATCCTTGTATCGATCGTGAATGCTTTCCTTCTTTGTGTTTGTTGTGCTCAAGCTCCTGGAAAACATCCATTTAATTTTTAAACCCATTTTAATTTTTGACGTAGTTATTTCCTTTAATCCCTACTCCCCGCATACTTGAGACATGTTCCTAGACCGCTCGGGCAGTGCTACCAAATAATCCTGAAATCCAGGGCCTTGTGAGATGCTTCGAGGAACTCGTGTAAAAGTTATACTTGCAGGAGAGGTTCGAACCCTCGGTACTCCGCCTAAACGCACGTTCAAAGGTGCCGCCTTTATCCATGTGACTACTCTTAAACGTTAAACATGTAAACCATTCGACTAGAATTAGATTTCATTCACAAGGCGAGTACAGCAAATACATTGATATACTTCACTATTGACATACAATATTTTGTCTATAGCAAGGAAGCTCCAGTAATTTGCAGTTTAGTTCGGATGTGTCACATAATATAATACACTGCATTAGGAGTATGTTGTGCACATTGTGCATCGCTTTGCTGAGCAGTTATAAAATTTGTTAACTTGCAACTTTCTCCTTTACATGAGTCCTCTTATTTTGTGGACATGTACTGGGAGAAATAGAAAAATATTGATATCTGAAGCATTGAAAGGAAGTTTCCAACTGAACCAATTTAAATACTAAATTAAACTAATTTGTAAACGACAACATGTGAATGTTACTCCAGTGATCAATACTGTTCAATAAATGAATTTGTCAGAGGACAGAACATACAGCCCTTTGTTTCACCTAATACTTTGGTTTTCATTCTGGTCCCAGTTTGCCATGACAAGTTTGGTGCTGCACTAGTGTTGCTTAATGGAGTTGATGGCCATCATCCCTTTAGTGAAAAGTTGAACCTGCTTAATGTGAGGAACAGTACTACACCTCCATCTCTTCTCCAATACAGGAGATAGTGTTAGACCCTCACTCCTTCTCCAGTGTCACCCTGGGGGCAGGTAGTATCACTCCTCTCGCCCTTGAAATGAGAGGCATAGGGCTAAGGAATGTTACCCCCACCCCAAATGAAAAGGGAAAGCACTCCTTCATACTCTACCCAATGTGCAGGACAACACCAATGCAAGTAACCATCACCTCTTATCCAGTATCGGATAGCACCACACCCCAGTTCCTCAACACATGATGGCAATACCAATGCGAGTAACCATCACCCCCAATCCAGTATTGGATAGCACCACACCCCAGTTCCCCCAACACATGATGGCAACACCAACGCACATAACCATCACCCTGTACAGGAAGTCACCCACTCACCTCCTGGGCTGGAGTTTGTACTTGGTGCGTTCGCTGCTGGGGGAGACGTTGGTCACAGGCACCTCCAGCTGACCCAGAAAGTCGTCTCGGGTGATGCGGTTCTCGTCGTACACTTCCAGCAGGAGCTTGTGGTCCTGCGGCTTTACCTAGCCAAGCAAGAACAGGAAGATTTAATTAAATCCTTGTTCCTGTTTCTACAGGGCAATCATAGCTAGCAGTCTTACGTAAGGTAACAGAAAGTATTGCAATTATTAGTTAATGTGAGGTTCGTCTCTGAATGCTACCGCTGAGATACTAGAGATGTAGTAGCCTTTATGATAACAAATGCTACTACTACTTCATTCACAATACAAAATATGATAGCAGAATGAACACACAAAATATATTCACTCAAAGAAGCTACACAAAATATATTCGCCCCAGAAGAGAACACAAACTTCATTCACATAAAACAAAATTCACGGGATATTTTCACCTATTATCAAGAAAGTCACACACACTCTTCCAGCCCAAAAACAAACTCTGCACCCTGCACTCACCCTGAACAGGAACTCCTCATTCCACATAGGGTTGAGTGTCTGGAAAGATGAGCAATCAAAATTTTAATATTGAGTAACAATAATCCAACTTAAATGTGATGCAATTTAATGATGATCAACATTGACTCAATTTAATGATATATGGCATAATAATTTAATTTAACAAAAAAATAATGGTCCTATTTATTGATGAACTAAGATGATTCAACCTATTGAGCAATGATGGCCCAACTTTAATAAAGAGTATAATGAATAAATTTAACAATGTCTAACAAAAATATTGGTTAGCTTAGCCAAAACTGTTGAGAAATCGGGCATTATTTTTCAAAATCTCTTCCCTTCATCCCATCTTCCAGTGCAGTTGCACTATAAATTGTAACACATGAATAATACATGAATTAAAAAATAATGCAACTAACAAATGAATTGGAAAACATGAACAGCAAACTTAGCTGCCTAGCATCAGGCCTGCTAGAAGGGTTCCATAGGTGCCTGTTAAGTACACTTGATGAGGCAAGCATTTTTAGTGTTCATTGATAAGAACTTCTTAGCTGTAAAAATTGGTAAGCCGTTATCAGGTGAAAGATCTGGAGAATGTAGAAAATGTGGTAAAACCTCATACTCAAGTCAGAGTTTCTGCAGTGTTTTCCTTGCAACATGAGGCTGCAACCATTCACCAAAGGCATTTACAAATAATGTGACTGGCGCAGTATAACACCAAAAGTCTTGCACATTTCTTCAACACAATGATGTGGATTTTGCTCAACAAATGCTTCCAGTTGTTCATGGTAAACTGCCTGACTGTGCACAACCCTCTTCATCTGTAATGCTCTATGTTACAGAAATTGTGAAGCCCTTTGTGTACTGATCCACCCTTTTGTGGACCCCTCATCCCAGGCTCTGTTTATATTGGCAGTAATTTCTCATGCAAGAAACTAAGTGAAGGTATTTTTCTCATATTTATTGGTAAAAGCTCGCATGCTTCAAAAAGATTTCTAGTTGAAATGAGCTGAAAATTATTAAAGAGTACATGTTAAATTTCAGGTGAGCCAAAATTTACCCAAAACATTCTTAGGTACTGAGAACACGGTGATGGAATGACATCTCCAAACACAACACTCAGATCCACAATGTAATTTAAGCCATATGGATTTTGTGCTCATAGTAGGACTTGCAAGAAATGAGTCCTATATAAATCGAGAGAAGCCTATTACCAGCAAATTTTAGACCTTTTCATTGCCACTGAGCAAGTTTTCTTTGGTTCATTAGGCATAAAAATATGATCATCTAGATTTGGGTTTAATTGCTAAAATCCCTACACCCTGCTTGAATGGGTCATTATTTTTGTTATGACCAAATAAATACTTGAACTTGAGCTGCTTCAAGTATTTACAGGTTGAGAGCCTGACTTAAACAAAAATTAGGTTAGTAGTTAGTTTAATTAAGCCTCCCTATCTCCATGAAATGTGATCTGAATGGAGCCAAAAGAAGGGACCATTTAGTATGGACTTGAGAAAGTGTGGAATGAATGCACAGGTGTGTTCTAGCACAGGATTCCATTTGCATAGAAACAGGATGTTGAAAACAGAGAAAGAAAGAATAAAAAACAATCTGTAAATTAGGTGTAAAAATTGAAAAAAGTAAAGTGGGTGTGAAAGATTGAAGTTTCAAAGGCCTTGATAGAGTTGAGGAAATCTAACAGCGTTCCTTCACAGACACCAGTCCCCACAACATAGGATAGACAAGCTTGATTAACCCAACCCTATCGCCTATTCCCAGAGGTCACAAACATATTAGACAAGTCCAATTCAGCAGCTTATTTCAATTACTTGCAAAATGTTCACTAAATTATGTTATGAATTTTCCTCTTGAACATGAATCTCCTTCAAAAGATGTTCCAATTAGAACCTGTGTAATCTTAATTTGGGTTCCAATTAAACATCATTCCAATTACCCCATAAGATGCTGGAGTTATAGAGATTAATTTCTCATATTCAATCCATAATTTTTCATAAAAACCCAACAATTTTCAACAAGCTTACATATATACAATGGTAAGATATATAACAGTAGTTAGCATAAAGCCCACAGCATGTGAAAAATTTTCCCCAAGTATGAAAGTATGACGATTTTTAAAAGCATTCCTTATTTGAGATGGCAAGTAGGGAGCCTTCAAACTTCTCCAAATTAGAAACTTTGCAGCACTGCTGATCTGCACATCATTCTCATCAAAACTGCTGCAGTCGTGTACAAGTTACACAAGCTTTTTAAAGCACTACATTGGATTTGTTTCAGAAATTTATTTTAGAGCACTTTCACTTCTGCATGCACGTTAGTCCAAATCATACATGTTGATATAGAATTGAGCATTTCAGGTAATCTTGAAATCCTCTTATGAAAACAGATGCTAAAAGTAACGAGAGCCTTGTAGATGTAGAAGAAATCTTGTTTACCATAGAGCTTTCCCTATACTAGATATCATTCACGATACATACACCATTGGTATTTAGAGACGCAAGCATGTTACTCTCAAATAAGATTGCAAACACAAAAAACAACAATTCAAGGTACAAGCAAGCAAGAGGTTAAAGGGGCGAACATTGAATATCACAATGGCAGACAGCAACATATTATACTCAGCAAAGAAATAACTAAAAAGAGTAAAACAGGAACAACGAGGGAGTGGTTTTATGACAACCAACAGTTACATATTCTAAAAGCAGGAAACTCAACAGATATAGACACATTTAATTGGGATGTAACATTTTATCCAAGTCTTTAATTAACAAGTACCACAGCACATGCAGCTTCTATAACTGTATGTGCTGTCAAAGCTAAAGCAATTTTCTGTCACATATGACACAACGATGTGCTCAAAATTGTACAGAAAGTCATACTAAATTTTGATGACCCTTGCCCCTCAGTGTGTGTTACAGGCGTAGTGTACAACATATACAGAGGAATAGCTTGACTTCCAGTTCAATTTTCAACAAAACTGTATCAAATTGCGCAGAAAATAACAATATCCTTGACAGCATGCAACATGGCAAGTAATAGTGGCTTGTGCAAATGAACTTCCCCAGGGCTGTCATATACTCATGCTGACCACACACACAACCTTCATTACCCCCTCACACATGCTGCCTGACACACACAACCTTCATTACCTCCTCACACATGCTGCCTGACACACACAACCTTCATTACACAGTTCCACCTTCACTAGTTAAGGCCAGTACACAAACAAACAAGACTCATGAACACAAGGGATTGAGACTATAGTTATGATTGAAATGACAACTATGATATTGATTTATAATGACACAATTATCATTAGAATTAAATAACATCAGCACAACAACAACTAAATAAAGGACACCAATACAACAACTAAATAAAGGACACCACTACAACAACTAAATAAATGACACCACTGCAACATGAACTGAATAAAGGACACCACTGTAACATGAACTGAATGAAGGACACCACTGCAACATGAACTGAATAAAGGACACCACTGCAACATGAACTGAATAAAGGACACCACTGCGACATGAACTAAATAAAGAACGCCAGTGCAATGCCAACAGGAACTAAATAAAGTACCAAATGAAGGCCATCACTGCAACAAGGACTAAATAAAAGATACTAATGCTATATGGATTAGATAAATGACACTAATGCAGTACAGACTAAATAAAGGACACTAATGCAACACAGACTAAATAATGGACACTAATGCAACACAGACTAAATAAAGGACACTAATGCAACACAGACTAAATAAACGACGCTAATGCAACACAACTAAATAAAGGACATTAATGCAACACAGACTAAATAAAGGACACCAATCGAATGTGCTGTGCACAAGCCACAATTGTTTTGGCAAGATGTGTGTTTTGTTGACGTTCAATGCAAGGGTGGCTGGCAGTGTTTGGGCTAAACATGAACAGTCTCTCCATAATAGGACCCAGACTCTTCAACTCTCTGCCAAAAAATCTGAGAGGATTCGATGGTTCCCTGTACATCTTCAAGACGAAGCTGGATAACTTTCTACAAACTATCCTCGATAGGCCTCCCTTGCCTATCATCAAACAGCAGAGGGAAACTGTCTCATTCAACAGCTCGTAGATATGCAAAGGCACACCATTCACACAAAGCGGTGACACCCCAGTGTGGCCCGGGTGTAAAGGCCCAAACATCTCTAAGGTAAGGTTAAGGTAATGCAACACAGACAAAACAAAAGGACACTAATGCAACACAGACTAAGTGAAGGATACAACAATAAGCAAAATTCACTCCTATGCATGAATTTGCTAAGCCTACTCGGGTATTAGGTACAACCAAGCGCTCCAATAACGAATGCTAAGTGTTTGTATTCACAGCATCTTAGAATTTACCATTCATCTGTAACATGTATAAGAATTCGTCACAATCTCAAAAACGCTTTCCATTCTATTCTTGAAAAAAAAAAGATATCCTAATATGTGGAAAGGTACAAAATTCTCACAAATGGTCACAAATATTTTCCTTTCTTTCAAATAAGACTTAGTTTTCTCAGCAATATTTTTTTTTTACACTTTTGTAACCCATGTTTCCAACAGTAAATTCCGTTTTCATAGTATTGCACAGAAGAATAAATCGATAATTAGGTAGTTCAGAGCTCCTTACCCCACATGAAATTTGACACAAAGACAAGAAGGGACTATATAGTATGAACTGTAAAAAAACGCGGAATCTACGCACAGGTGTGTTCCCACACCTAATTCTCTTTGCATACAAACAGCAAGAAAGAAGATGATGAAAAAACAAAAACGAGATGGCAAAGATGGTATGGAAATTGACAGAAGCTAAGTGGGCACAAAGATAGAAATCCCAAAGGCCATCAATAGCTGAGGTAACCTAATAGTGCAGCCCTGAGGAAGCGTAACATTAGACAGACAAACCTAACTAACTTAGACCTACCGCCTCTCCAAAGCTCCATAAAAGGAGCATTGCTGAGAGCAAAACACTGCACAATCGGAAATCTTGGGAGTTGTCTGAGAACTTTTCGTATATGAGCTCAATTCAACATATTTGAAACAAAGCAATGCAAGGCCGAGGGTGTTAGTTAAGCCTAACTAATCTTTTATTCATGGAAAGATTTTTTAACGAGGAGCCCATAAATCCCTACAAATGACTACCAGCGCAAGTGTGGGAGTTTCCAATGAGCAGTGAACCTTCTTTCCACCTCATTCATTAGGCATAAAAATAAGAGCTCCTTGGCTGGATCTCAGCTGCTCAAATTGCAACTCTATAGATGCATAGATGCACCCCCCCTCCTCCATGAACCACTAGGACAAAAATCCCCACAGGTTGATGAAGCATTTACCTAAACAATGAAGAACTATTGAGGAAGGAATTATCAATGTAGTGAAACATTGCAGGCTCTAGTGGAATATTGTAGGCTCTAGTGAAACATAGCAGGCTCCAGTGAAACATAGAGGGCTCTAGTGAAACATAGCAGGCTCCAGTGAAACATAGCAGGCTCTAGTGAAACATAGCAGGCTCTAGTGAAACAGAGCAGGCTCTAGTAAAACAGCAAGCTGTAGTAAAATATAGCAGGCTCTAGTAAAACACAGTAGGATGTAGTAAAACACAGTAGGATGTAGTAAAACACAGTAGGATGTAGTAAAACACAGTAGGATCAAGTAAAACACGGTAGGCTCTAGTAAAACACAGTAGGCTCGAGTAAAACACAGTATGCTCTAGTGGAACATAGGCTCTAGTAAAACACAGTAGGCTCTAGATGATGTATGTAAAGGCAAATACGAGAAAATAGCTAATGAACTTAATCAATTAACATTACTACAGTCAAGATGCAAATAAAATAATAAGCACACATAGGGTTGTGCAAAACAAAACTACCAAGGCAATGATCTTCATGAGGGGGAACTAAAATTTAAAAATCCACTCGTAGGTTAATGCTCTTAGAAGATTTCAAGTCCCGAACTACACAGCTGTCGGCCATCAGGCGGCACCTCAACCCCCACCAAGCAAGTTCCCAGCCACAACCACCACCAAGCAAGTTCCCAG
>VOMN01081752.1:0-19373 GCA_014899125.1 Orchestia grillus | reverse complement strand
TTACAGTTCAAGAGCTAATCAAAGAAAAACGGCGCAGCGAAAAGCACTAGAAAGCAAATGCTAATTTTTATTTCTCATCATAAATACCTCAATTTTTTATACACATTCGAATAATTTTTTTTCGATTACCCTGTATGTACCAGTACACAGCTTTTTCTTTGGAGAAAATCAAATGGCAATAAACTTTTTTTCTGGCAATTAAGTGTTCATTATTAACCAATCTAATTGCAAAACAATAAAAAATACTCTTTATTCCATGAAACTTTGCTTTTGTATTATTTTTGATTTTTTTTCATAGAATTGTAGAGTAATGAAGGAAGATAAACTTGAAAATTTGATTAGACTTTAGTACATAATTAAGGAAATGGCATTACAAATTTTTTAGTTTTTATTTCATTTAGCAACAAAAAAAAGGGAAATTATGGTTTCAGCCTTAATTAAAATGAAATTTTGTCAAGCGGCACTATTAGCAGCAAAACTCTACGGATAATGCGCCCAATGTTTAACTAAAAACTATGATAATGAATATTAAAATTACGAAGTGGCACACAAAAAACTGGTCGAAGATTCACAATATATTTGAACCATCTGTGTTGAAAACTGTGCATTAACACAATATGTTTTTAGTGGATTTTTCTCCTTTTTCAAGGCGACAGATTTTCGAGTTTATTGATTTTTTGGAATAAAATCATATATTTACACGTCATTACGCTCAATACATTCGCAAGATTCACCACCAGCAAAAAAAACGGTAAAATTTAAGCACTTGTGGTTGTTGGGGTTCAGTTTTTTGAACAATTTTCAACGACGAAATTGAGAGGAAATGATTCTTTACAAAACAATTTTCACGTATCATCCGTGGAAAATCTACGTCCATAATGGATGTTACATCCATTGGAGAGAGTAAATAAACATTCTCCCAGCAGATACGGTAGACAAGAGACACACATGTCGTAAGGTAGCCGTAATTTCTTAACAACTTATCCGATAGATTGCGTAAATTAGGAAAAATATTTGTTCTCAGAATTATTTTATCCAAAAAATCAACCGGCAGTTCTGTAGTAGCACTCCCCGCCAAAACTACTCTTAATGAATACGTGCAATGAATTACAAAAGACTCACGCCATATTCCAGCAAGAGTGCCATTGTCCTGTAGTTAGATTACGACAAGCAAGAAAGAAGCGTATCCCGTATGGGCAAGTCTACTCTAGAATTAAAAAGAAGAACTCACGAGGGCTGGTCTAATTGTGGAGTCCAAATTTTTAAGCTTTGCCCAGTTTTAATCTTTTAATGAGGAAGCTTCAGTGTACTTGCATGTAACATTCAGGTACACCGAGGTCCCGGTGAAAAACTATTGTATGTACTATGTAACTTAAAAAGCTGACGTTTTTCTATCAACTCGTGTAACAGTGGAGCATATGTATCACAATTTACACTTGAAAAAAAAGCTGAGGCAGTGTTTCAAGGGTGAAACATATTGAGCCGTAGTTGTACCAGTCTAGAACGTGTAAGCGCATAAAGTACAACCGCAACTTCCTGTGAAACATCATCATTCAATAGTCAATCGATGATGACAGCCAAGGTTCAGTTACTGGGCGGCGAGGCCTGGCTCCATAAAAAGTTCCATGCGTCTTTTTTGACGGAAGTCGTGCAGCAATTGTGACGACGCAGCCTCGGGCCCTGGCTCAGAAGGACGGTAACAGAATGGCGGCCAACTCTGCCCTGAACTGCCCTGCTGTGCAACGGAAGCACTGTATTTTCTGGCATCTGTTTGTATGGTTATTTGTACTACGATATACGGTTATCTTATTAGTTGGATAATAGTATTGTTGCACTAAGTTTCATCTTAATTTGCACTCCCAGGAGGATGGATCGTGGCAGCAGGCAACTGCACAGAGAGGCAAGCACCGCCTACCTCTGTCCCAGCCCAGTGAGGGTGTGTTGTTTGTCATTGCTGCCGTTCAGTGCACGGTACTGCACGGTACAGCACGGTACTGCACGGTACATCACGGTACAGCACGGTACAGCATGATACTGCACGATACTGTACGGTACTGCACGGTACAGCACGGTACTGCAAGTGGGATGTACGCACTACGAAAATGCAGAGTTGTGCAGCGAAACGTCGCATTTTACGCTGTGCGCTAGCTGTGCATCACAGCACCGCAATTCACAACACAGTTTCAAGCAACACAGGACGTACAAGAACACAGAGAGCTGTCTAAAAAACAGGATTCTTTCACTGTCACCTCAGCTCGATAGCGCACCCCATTATTGGATGCTATAAAGATGTTCCGCACAAAGATGCATGTAAAAGAAACTGTAACTGAATTCGTTCACACGGGATTTCGATCACGGTATGAGAACAGCTCTCGTTCTGTTTTACAGGAATTGTAATTCTTACTGAGCTTTGAAGTTCATCTGCCTGGGATCGAGCTGGTGGAGACGCCGGCATGCTGCGAGGGCAATGGATTTATTTATGCTGGTGCTGTTCTCGACTTCCTCGAGACGGTTTGAATATTTAAGGTATACAAAAACCTTAACCATCGTGGACTCTTAAGGATGCTCTCACATATGCTTCGAATTGTTTTAAGCTCCTCTGGTGTGAAATTGTAGCCTAAATAATAAGATTTAGGGGTCGTATCCTTCGTCTACAAATAATGAAGGTGGTGGTTTGTTAGTTTGTTCTTCAAAATTACTACTTATAAGAAATTATATAATCGTAAAATGACTGATGTTGTTAAATGAATAAAGACATACATTATTTAGTAACTAAAACAAACAATAAATTAGTAATTAAAACAGAATGCTGGGAATGCAATCGTTTCATCTCTTTAAAAATTAATTAAACTGCAGTTTGGCCACTCAGGAACGTCAGGTGTTCATTTGCTGAGGTGCCGCAGCCGACATCGTATCCTTGAAATCATCTTTGCATCTATTATACCTCCTGCATCCCAGCTTCACCAGTTCGGGAAACGCTTCTATTTTAAAGATATAGGATACGATAAATCCTAAATACCTGCGGCTCTGTAAATAAATGTTTTTGCCTCTTCAAATTAATGTTCTTGGGCTGAGAATCTATGGGAACTAACTCTAGATTGAACAGAGCTGTTCCTATATTTCTTTCTCTGGAGTTCATAAACATTACAAATCATTTCAGAAACCAACATGACAATACAGCAATCCCTTAAAATAATTCCAGAGCCTGATCGTGTGCAGAAAATTCATTTAGATTTAAGTATGATTAACACAACTCAGAACTGGAGACTGCGTCACGTGCAACATGAGATGGTTCCCAACGTTCCATGATTTCGCTCACGAATTCTGAAACAATTCTGCAGAAGATTGGCCAGCCAGAGAGAGCTTCTTGATTGCAGGGAATATTACACAACACTTAGAAGTTGTGAACGCCATTGGCCAAAGGGGAGAGAAGTTGATTGGGCTCTACAACAAATTTACAACAAATGATGAACAACGCTGTACTCAATTTGTGCCGAAGTCAAGAAAAAAACTCACAAAAATCAAAAAGTTTTTCATCACGTCTGAAATGTAAATTTGGAATCAAACGATTCCTCGTTTGTAAAAAAACTTTTATTAATACAGATGGTATACATTATTTTGTTGTAATTACCTAACAAGTTATAGAAATGAAGGAAAGTGACATGATAGGCCTACTTCACGGGTGTCGTGGAAACTAACTTATTTTAAAACGGAGGAAGCAACCTCTAATTTTTCAATTTTGGCCTCGAAATTTATAGATATCATTGACATTGTACTGAAAGGATGCCACAATGAAATAAAATAAATAAAAAATTTCACTCCCTTTTTGCATAACCCGAACAAGTATGAGGTTCTAACAGCAAGCAAGTCTACCACCTGTATCGCCGCAATGCAAGAAAGTCTTCCACCTGTATCGCAACAACCAAGCAAGTCTACCACCTGTATCGCAGTAAGCGTGCAAGTCTACCACATGTATCGCAGTAACGCAAGCAAGTCTACCACCTGTATCGCAGGTACGCAAGCGAGTAAGTCTAACGTTTGTCTTGCAGAAACAAACACAAAACATCTTCAAAACAATAGCCCTGAGAAAAATTTTTTGAGGCGTTTTGTTTGCAAGACATGAACGCAAAAATCGTGCTTCACAATTAAAAAAAATCAATTTTTTCCAGTGAATTAAGTCCTCTTCAGCGTCGATGTAACTTGCAGCAACAAATGAGAATACAAGTATAACAAGTGACCTATAGAGTCTTGGTGATAAATCCGACAATTTTTAAAGTCGTTGGCAACCCTGTCAAACTATAAGTTGTCAATCCTGACTGCACTCAGTTATAGGCAAGTATCAAATAACCGAAGTATGAAATTTCAACTTCGTGCAGTGAAAATTACGCAATGGAGCAGGTCACTTGTTTGGTTGCGTGTAAACTTTGTTTCGCGGGTCGCACCCACACCTACATAGCAAAGTTCCTTCGATATCCATGCGGCCGTCTTCGACGTCTGCAAGAGTTTTGACGCGTCTGGCCAAGACCAGAGATCGGCCCATAAGCCAAGAAGCGACAATATTTGCACACCGCGTTTTCTTGCAGGCCTCAAGAGAAGAGTCAAAACCAATCCGACCACGTCATTCTCGACATTGAGCAAGAAAAGGGCCGTCACCATCATGACGATCCAAAGAGGCATCGAGCAGCTGGGCTTAAGCTCTCACGCGCAAAGTAAGAGGCATCTTCTTACCAACAAGACCAAGGAAATTCGCTTGGAGAGGTGCAGCAAGTTGTTGAACTGGTTAAAAGATAAACAGCTTGATCGTTGAGTTTTCTCTGACGAGAAGATTTTTTCTGTCGAAAGGGCCTTTAATAAACGTAATAACTGCTAGAACGCCACGTCGAGTACTAAGGTTTACCAAACGATGAATACGAAAAGACTAGCTACCGACATGGTCCTCTGCTTGGTTTCAAGTGTGGGCGACGTGTTAACCCACTTCCTTGCCGACCACGAGAAAGTGAATGTCGCTCGTCTACTGCACAACAGTGAGCCGACAAAAATCTTAGTTCTGGAGGACAAAATCTTTCTTACCTTTGATGAAGGCGCAGGCTGCAGGTAGAGAGTTCGTCTTCCTACAAGGATCAGCCCTACCCCACACGGAGAACGAAACCAGTGACTTGCTCAAGAGATCCACTGTGCGATTCTAGGAGGACTTGTGGATCTCCAACTCACCTGACCTGAACCCCTTGGACTACTATTTCTGGGCGCGAATTGAACCCAAAGTTTGTGCGAAGCCTCGCAACAGGCTCGCGAGCGTCAAGAAGGGCATCGAAAAGGCAGTAAGGTCGCTGGAAAACACTGAGATCATCCGACCCATGTCCAAGTTCTTCCAGCACTTGGCGGACGTCATCTTGGCCAAAGGCGGTCATACTGATGAAAAATTTGTCCTCTTCGCGTGTTCAATTAATGGTCCAATTTTTACAGATTGGTCATTACTAATTCTTGAGATATTAAAGTTAAAACAGAAATAAGAACAATTGTATGGATTTATCTACAAGACAATGTATAAGCGTAAATTTAAGCGAAGTTCCTTGATGCTTCCGTGAATTCCTTACATTTTGCTCCGGTCATTCCCTCAACTTTCACCTAGCAGTGATGCAGCACGAAACTCCTAATAAAGTTTTCCATTTCCGATGTTGGAGTTTTAGAGATAAAGTTTTAGAAAATGATTGGGTGGAGTTAAAAAACGAAAGCTGTACTCTAAAATGAAATGTTGAATTAACTTATGTCGCTCTGGTGAAGGAAATTCAGAATATTCCATTTTAAAGCAAATTAATCCGAGCTAAAGCTGCGCCCAGTCTGGGTGAAGATTATTCCTTACAGAACAGCGCTGCAAAGAAGTTAGGGTGCACTTCTGCTGAAGTTACACGGTGTGCTCCCTAAAGCTGCAAAGTTATGGTGTCAAATAAAAGGTACCGTTAAATTTTTTTATTCAGCAGTGCCTTATGATAACGGCAGTCCAATAGAACGCTTCTTCGCACACTTAGAAAAAGATGTTTTAAACTTTTTAAATGTTTTTTAAGAATATTTTCAGAGCACTCATGTCGCATATAAAATAACACTAACAAATGATCTTTAACCTCTTTGCTTATTGGGACGAAAATTCACATAAGATTTTTAACTTCAACACGTTGACTCCGAAGTGGGTCATATATGGTACATACCATCATCTAACCTAACCTAATGTAACCAAAGCACTATTATGTATAAATACAAATTTTCTAGTTTTCTTCAAATTTGTGTTCATCAATCGAATAAGCTAGTTCCGATTAGAAAGAAAATTAACAGAGTAACCAAATTTGTCCAAAATCTTTCATTTTTCAATTCACAGTAGAGATATTTGTCGGCGCGGAATTTTACCTGTGTGGAAAATCGGAATCAACGTGTTAAGGTGGATGAGCCTACACTGTCTAAGTCAACAACCTAATCTACGACATGAGTTGAAATTTGGAAATAAATTCCTGTACCTCTATTCGCTTGTTGAAATAAAACAGTAGTTGCACTTTCAGTTGTTCCAGTTGATGGTACTGCTGCTAATAATTGCTACCATAAAGCATACTCTCACTAATTTCATGAGAAATTATTATCAAAGTAACACGTCAATGAAAGTGTTAATGTCACTTATAAAGGCGGTTTGCATGTACATAACTTCCTCCCGTGAGGAAACTTTTCTGAACGCATCTGCCTCTCATAAGCTAATCGCAAATGTCTAACACGACAGGCTACAAACAGTGTTTTTTATGACGATAAAACTGAATCCAATTTATTCTCGATGTAGTTACGCATTCCAAAATATTTTACTCTTACGTTTCTGTATTTGCTTCACCCAGTCAATTTCAACAGATGTCATGCGTCGCAATACGTATTGAATAATTCACTATATGTATATTAGAACGCATGCGCGCATGGTCTGAAAGAAGAAAAACTCTGCGGGTTTCATATGCCGTATTTTACGTTTTCCATTTGTTTTATTACTCTTTGAATAACTGTATCAGGGCTCTGGCTTTTTATTCACTGTTATGGGCATGTTACGGCTAACCTTGCATAGCCCATCGACAGGCTGCGGGGTGTGTTAATGTAAATTCTGTTGTGCCTAACCGAGTCGAAATTTATTATTTGACTGATTTAAGCTCGACATAGCACTTGATCTCATACATGATCAATCAAGAGGACAAGCGAGTTTTTAAACAAAGATTTCACTTTAAGTCTTATGTTTGCATAGGAATTATCAAAGTTCACTCTTGCTGATGAACTTTCGCGCTAGTTTACTAAAATTATTCAAAGTTTCTTTTTTAGGAAGCTACGAGATTATACTCATTATTGTTTATTCTTCTGATTAATTCCCAAGTGGA
Source organism: Orchestia grillus (assembly GCA_014899125.1). Classification (NCBI taxonomy): domain Eukaryota; kingdom Metazoa; phylum Arthropoda; class Malacostraca; order Amphipoda; family Talitridae; genus Orchestia; species Orchestia grillus. Next base: position 11,982 of record VOMN01081752.1, on the reverse strand, counting down.
TTCACTCACGTTCAAAAACAGGGCCTCGGTGGAAGTGGATTAAGCAGAATCGAAGCTAATGAACAATCCTGTTTCTCTGCGTGCAAGCGCCACATTATTTTTATCGTTCAGGATCGACCAGATTTGGTTAGCATTTTGGAGCGACGGAGCGATGCAGGAGCACCGGACACTAATGACGAGCGCCGTGGAGTGCGGCGGCGAGGCATTGGGGCTGTCACGTCTGGCGCCCCTCGCCTGCACGGCCGCTAATTGCCCCCCACTCGACAGGTGCTGCGATTTTCTTACGGAGGCGCCCTTACAGAAGAAAAATGCGAACATTGCAGTCGTTCCTGCCACTGGAAATTAGTGACACTCCCGGGATGCCTGTGCATTTCCTTGCCTCTCAATTGTATTTTCAGTTAGAGCTTGTATTTTTCCTGCTAACCTACTATCATAAACTTCCTCACAATTTTTCTGATTAAAGCTATAACAAATTTACACGAGAAACAATGGAGTGACGGTTCACGCGATCATTGCGTAGACTAAAAACTACTTTCACTTTGGCAATGAAATATTTGTTTAATTAAGCCCCCAAAAGTCTACTCTTCGTTTGGATTGATTCGAATTACAGTTGAGTGTTTCTCTGTAAGAGAAGGGCAACATCCGGTCACCGATGCTGGTCGTATAACCTTGAACATTTGATCAAGTCCTGCTCAATATTTTAGCGTGAATACCTCATGCGTGTCAGGCTCGTACGAGTGCTTGCTAGTTATGTGTCCAGGCTGAATGGTGCGCCACCTAACGGGGGACCGATAACGTAACGGGTAGCATGTCACCTAACGGGAGACAGATTACGTAATGGGAAGCATGTCACCTAATAGGAGACAGATTACGTAATGGGAAGCATGTCACCTAATAGGAGACAGATTACGTAATGGGAAGCATGTCACCTAATAGGAGACAGATTACGTAATGGGAAGCATGTCACCTAATAGGAGACAGATTACGTAATGGGAAGCATGTCACCTAATAGGAGACAGATTACGTAATGGGAAGCATGTCACCTAATAGGAGACAGATTACGTAATGGGAAGCATGTCACCTAATAGGAGACAGATTACGTAATGGGAAGCATGTCACCTAATAGGAGACAGATTACGTAATGGGAAGCATGTCACCTAATAGGAGACAGATTACGTAATGGGAAGCATGTCACCTAATAGGAGACAGATTACGTAATGGGAAGCATGTCACCTAATAGGAGACAGATTACGTAATGGGAAGCATGTCACCTAATAGGAGACAGATTACGTAATGGGAAGCATGTCACCTAATAGGAGACAGATTACGTAATGGGAAGCATGTCACCTAATGGGGGACAGATTACGTAATGGGAAGCATGTCACCTAATGGGGGACAGATTACGTAATGGGCAGCACGTCACCTAACAGGGGACAAATTACGTAATAGGCAGCATGTCACCTAACAAGTTGCGTTCTCAAATTTTAAAGCGACTTAAACATGTCCCACAACTGCGGACAGCATGGGTGAAAAATTGTTCTGCCAGGAGAGAGCCACAGAAATAAAAATTTGCATAGATGTCTATTTTTATAGCAAACAACCTTGAACTCGACCTGTGCTGCACGTTGTGGCGTTGTTCGGTTGTGAAGCTAAGTCGTTGGTTGGTAACGTTGTACAGTTGCACACAAGATGTGTCCGACATCTTTAAATCTATGATACACACGAAATACTAAACGAGTCAGCAGCTTCTACCCTCAGGCAGAAAAAAATAATTAACTTGCTGAATATTTGTTCACATCATCGTTCAGTGATAATTTAAATGCAAAAAAGCAAACCAAAAAACGATCTCCATACTTCCATATCACAGTCCTAGTCCATGTTCTTCATGTTTTATTACTGATGTGGGAATTTGGCGGGTTTCCCGCTGGGATGTCGCTCGTGATGACAAAAGGGACCCCGGCCTCAAGTTATCCTTGTTAGGGAGTTCAGGTTATCTTCCTCAAGTTACCCAGCAAATTGGATGCATTTTTCTGACTTTATTTTCCGCCGTTTTTAATGCAGTCGCTGTCGCCCATAAAAGCAGCGGGGGTTCGCATTTTTAAAAGGAATGGTCATTTCGCGATTCGTTCATGTTATTTACGCTTTTTTTTCGTAAATGCTCAACAATGGACATGACGAATTCGATGTAACATTGCGTTGCGTTTAAGTTTATATTTCCGCGACAATGCTTCAAACGGAATTGACGAATGTGCTTGTTTGATGGCTTAATTTCTTTGTGAAAGACTGCCTCACATTACATGAATGTCTTTTCGTCATGAATGAGATGAATTTATGCGTTGAATTATGACCGTCTGGTAATTTTGACTGCCAAAAATAATGCTAGGATTAGTTTAAGAGAAAAATTTCTTGCACTCTTGTGAATTGATCATCATAAATTACAACAGTCTATTTCACAGTTATTATAACTTTAGCGCTGTTTCAATAATTTTGCATATTTAATAAGCAATTAACCCTTATTTACGCTCTGGTGTGACTATTAAGTCCCATGAATAACCATACTTTGATGAGGTCAAATTCACCTCTCAACATCTGGTAATGAACGTGACCCGTTAAGTCCCCCGTTACAGTTTGAAAGGGAGCTGTAACGTTCGTGTCGCTCTCGCTGGTTCCGTTACAGGTTCCTAGATGTTACGGAGTGAAGGATTTGACTTTTATCTGTCCGTATTCCGCCATGACCTGGTGGTAATATTGACAGTATTTTCTTTCTGGTTGTCTTAAAGTTCTCGTCGGTCTCATTCACATATTGTGCTGGATCCTAACTTGCCTGCGTCATATCATTGGTGTCGCAACCTCCTGCTTTAAAAAGCTGTCAATATGTAAAGAATTATTGCAGATTTTAGCGTAAACTAAATGAGCTGGTATGTTTTTATCTATACTTATATTCGTTTTGTTTTGGCTTCATGAATTCTTCTATCTAGTATTTTATTATAATGAACAAATTATAGGTCAAATGGACGTACACCAGTCAGATTCAAAACATGATCAGTCAATTTTGGTGAATACGTCCTTTTCTACTTCGAGTCTGTGTGTCTGACTTGAAGAAAAATATAAAATTCGTTCCCACTAAAGTTACAAATTGTAGGATGCACATACAAAGCTACAAGCGTTATTTCGAGAACACGTTAGTTCTAAGAAACAAAAAAATTAAAGCTCCAGATTAAGCACTTTTGATGGCATTAGGATTTTCGCTTCTTCCGTGAAATCGAAGAATAAAACTCGGAGGCAAAGTCCGTAGACTTGAGCTGACGTTACCTGTCTCGAGTAGGTTCAGTTTTTCGCACTGAAATTTCTGGACTAATTTCTGAACTAATTTCTGACTCTTGGGAGCTCTCCACATTACATCAGACACCTCTGCCTGGAGCATTGGTGAAAACAAAATGACAGAGCTCTATTTTATTTCGTCCACTCGAGTGGGCATTGGTTTCTTGTGGAGAAAAACCTCAGAAATTAGTTTAACCACAAGTAAAAAGTGAATGTTGATCCTCAAAAAATGATGTAATGCCGTAAAAACTGTTGAAACGCAAATGAGACAAGCTGTTGAATTTCATACCCGTTCACCCCTTTCTGTTTTATTTAATCGTTCAAAAGAATTAGTGAAACAAAAGTGTCAATTTACGAGTAAGAAATACCGGATTGTTTACAAGATATTGACAGGTTGATTTTTAGTAACTGGATTTTTGGCATCATCAGCCTGTAGAAACTCAGTGTTTATCATCATCGATACATTAAATTATCGCTATTTTATTGCCACATAACTTTGCCTACACATTGAAAGCTGAGCTTACGCAACCAACAGAGCACGCGAACTTTGATTTCGTCTTCAGCCAATAACGCTCAGATTTTTCGGACGTACAGTAAATATTAGGCATCGCCGGCAGCCGCGAGGCTATTCTTATCAGGATTCGGAGAGGGCAAAACCTTTTCGCATCATTCCAGGGGCCCAAGGAAAAAATCCTGGCCAGAAAATACACCGGGAGGTGTGAAACAAATACAAGAATGATCATAGACTTAGTCGCTTCATGACCCCACGGAGAGGGCCTTATACCCATTGCTTCGTGAGCGTCTGTAGAATAATGAATTTTTTCTTTTCCATACTTCCTGAGTAAGCTGAGAGTTATATTTTAAGGGTAAAAATTTTCACTGTGATGTGCGCGAGTTGATGCGGTAGGTAAAACAGCCATTCCGTATTACTCTGCTTTTGAACCTGACGTAAAAGTAAAATTTAATTATTCATTAACGACTAAAATCCTCCAAGGTTGGGCGTTGCAGTCTGCGTTGAACACGGATGTTTATCTTGACCTGCGTGGTGTGCTGTCATGCGAAAATATGATCCGTTTTAGACCCTTTAGCACTAGCGTACACTACGAGGCCAATTATCGAAGGCATTCATGTTCTCCAAAAGATTGAAGGGCGTAAATTAGAGCGATATTTTGACAGAAAATCAACACACAACGCGAGTGTGTCGTGAAGGGACACAGCGACTAGCAATGCGCCCTGAAGTCTAGCAGGACATCTCGAGCTCTCAACTGTACGCAGTTCAATGCCTTGAATGCGCAGTGCACTTCAGAACACAGCAAAATTGCCGAAACAGAAAAAAATAAAGAAAAAAAGAAAGAAAAATCGTTCATTCCGAAATCAGTCACATACAAAGTATAGAACATTCAGTTTTTCACAGCCTCCAAAAATAAGCTTGACCAACTCTAGACCCAACGTCCTGAATCCTGTGATGGCTGTAAATTATATTATCTGTAACCGCAAAGTGTGAAGGTATATCGAATGTTTGACGGATAAGCATCTTTATTCCTTCAATAGAATGTATTTGAACCATAACAACAGGTGTATAGTGGTGACGGGACCCCTGAGAAATTCCAAGAATAGGCCAAAAGACTTTCTCTTACGAAAATTTGATATCAGTACGAATTAGGACGTATATTTTTTAAAAATTAGCAATCAAGAATGTCCTCAAAAGTCAAAACATTGATATCGATGGTAACCCCCTCTTTTGTCCGAGCGCTGCTCGTCATGATCAGGAGGGTGACGTAAATAAGAAGACATTCAACAAGGTAAATCTTCCAGTTTTCTCGCCCCAGGTTATCTCTGAGCACAAGGCCTCTGGGCAGAGCCGGACGTCCGAGCTGCTTCAGCTGATTTAGGCTGATCTCAAAGACTTACTAATTTGGGTCGGACTCATCTAGAGCGAGACCGACATGAGCTTGGGAGTCGTCAGGATCCACAATAGAAAAATTTCAAATTTATATGAAAATGTTAACGTATACAGTACACGTATCAATTTTTCACATGTCTACGTCTTCCACAAAACCCAAAGTGAGTAATCGAGGTGCGTTTTTTTTCAAGGGTCATTTGAAGGATAATTTAGTTTGGGATATTCTTTACGAGGAACAAGCGGTTTTGACCACCGGCTGTCAATGGTGCCAACAGGACTCCAACCCGAGGTATCGGTCCGTCATGGTCACTGACATGTATCACCTGAGAGTGTGTCACCTTTGTTCAATAATGTGAAAGGACCACTCGTCAAACTCACTTCAAGTGTTCAAATAAGAATTGAAATCTTGCATCACTCGAAAATTCTAGAGCGAGTTCCCGTAGCGACTTCATTAGTGCATCACAATTACTGAGGTGCAGGGCACACACAGGGACCACAAAGTCATGCTTGTCTCTGCAAGAGAATGTGTCCCGTCGTTGTGATGAACGCAATAATATCATACAATTACCATCAGTCAGGTGCCAAATTGGAGGTCTTAGTTCAAAGCTCCATATTCAAGTCAATACCACCTTGTCATCAAACTCTTGCCACTGTAGGTCTTAAAAAAAACCGTGCATTGTCTAGTTACAAGGATAGCTCACCTGCAACTGTTTGAAAAGTCTGAACGTTATCAGAGATACAAAGCTTGAGACCTTCAGAACACGAAGGCTGAAAATATCCCATAAAACAGTGCGTAATTTCAGTGCACTTTAAAGATAAGTTCCGAGGGTCGTCTCAGGCAGAACGCCACAAGTTGAAAGCAATGTTCGGAATGAGTGATTCGTTCGTTTGCTGATTTCTACTGTTTCTCAGGATTTATGTCGATTTAGATCCCTTCTCGAATATATAGGTGCAATCGAGCGCTCCAACGTTTACTCTGATTTAAGGAATATTACTCATAGCTCCTATTTACTAGAGTATCGACCCGCTCGCACGACGATATAAGTTGATTTAAAAATCAAATGAAACTTTATTGATACTTATTATCCCTACCAAAGAGCAGTGTTGCGGATGCAAAAGTATTCATAAATTAGAAAGAGTTACGCCAATGAGTGATTGCTAGTGCCTTCAAAGACATAGCTTTTGTATCAGATTTTGTAACGCCGTTGGGTCAAAATATAAATATAATAATGTGAATAAGCGAACGCTGTTTGATTTATGTTTTTGCACGTACTTTCTTATAAGTTTGTTGTGTTATGAGAGTTATTATTGATATGAACTCCACCAAGTCTAACTCATACAAGAAAACAATCAAAATTAGTACTTGATTTCTGTTAGTAAAACTTCATCTCCTTCAGTTTTGTTTCTGAAGAATACACAATTCGCTCTAAACAGGAGTTTTCTATCTCAATCCACTTGAAGTTGAATTTCTACGACGTAAAATTTTCGCGTCAAGTCCAAAGATCTACTGTAACCTTCAGCTGATTTTTTAATGAAAAGTAAAGTTTTCACGTCATATGAGTGAGAAAATAAAAACTCAAATCCATATCAGCTTTGATTCCTTGTTAAAAAGTATCAGAATAAAGCGACATGAATAGTGTGTCGGGTGCTGTGAAGCTGAATCAGTGAGGAAACAAGGACACTCAAGGGTCAAGGATGTCGCTCTCTCGATCGTTAAAAAAACAAAGGAAACAAGGACTCGATTTTCGAATGGCCATGTAAAGCAGCCGTCACAGAGCCACTCTGACTGCCGTGTCGAGTGTCAGCAGGAGAGACCAGACTCTGGTTGCTTGTCGACTTGTCACAGAGCCTCTGCAGCGCTAGCAGGAGTGGGAGGAGCGAAGGCTTTGAGTGCTTCCAGTCGTTGTAACCCCCAATCCCCCTGGAAAAGCTGGGGCTTCAGTGCTCTAGAAATGGGGTGCTAGAAATAGAACTCCATGAATAGTTATGCAACGGTCTACGGAAGACGCTTCCCTCATCTCGTGCCAATATTCAAATCGATTTGCAGGGAAAGAAATTGAGGGCATTGAACTCCAAAAATTGACAAGTTTTGTTCTCGCATTGTTTCCTTTTTGAGAACGTGAGAAAACACATGTTTTCGAGAGTTACTTTCTAATTGTTATAGCAGGTAATGTAGAGGGTCACAAAAGGCCACAATGAAGCTTTAGCCCTTGCGGCGGGCTCATGGTTGGGCGGGCAGAAGAGCAAGCTATGAATACAGTAGGTTCATCTGACTCATAGGAGACGTTAACTGATTTTCGTAATTCATTTCAATCACTGACAATTTTTTTCACGATTATTATAACTTATCGTCAAAAGAATCTGTCCCAAAATAATCCCGAAAAAATTAACAGAAAAAAATCGCAGCACGGTAAACCTGAAACACCGAAATTTCGGGATTGTGAGTGCGGGTTTAGTTGAAATGTTTGACACCTTTTCACGCAGTTGACCGAAGTCCAAAATGACGGAATATTTTGGCATGCGGCTTCTGGGCGTGAGATTAGAAAGCGCGACTCGCTGATCAACTATGACATGAATTTCTCGGTATGGGTGTTGAATGCAGAAAGATTATGGTGTTAAAATGTTCGCATGACTGTCGTTTTCACGCATAAATCTTACTGACGGAGCAGTAAAGTTGGAATTACTGAGGCCTTATGGAAGGCTCGAGGGAGTCCTCATGCAATGTATCATGATGTACTATCGCGACTGATAAGATTTATGTTTTCCAACGTATGCCTACTTATTAAGGAGACAAGCATCTTCACGCTGAAATTTACCATAATACTTTTTGCAGAAATGTTACCCCAATACTTTTTACCGCGAAGTTATCGCAATAATTTTACTGCCAAACTATCGCAATACTTGTTTCGCAAAGTTACTGCAATACAATTACCATATTTCCGTGTATGTTTACCTACACTCTTGCATCAAAACAAATATTCTACGCATTGCACGTGCAAAGAAAAGTACTTACTCTAAATCTCATTGAAGACATGACACTCTATTTTCCAGATTGTAAAACCTTCACTGCACCGACCGACCGATCAGGGCTCGGGAGTTCAGGGGTTGACTTTCTTCTGTTAATTTTCTAATTGTTATAACAGTGAAGGATAGTGGGCTCCATGGTCTAGTGGTGAGCGGGACGCCTCGCAGCCCAAAGATCTAGGGTTCGAGCCTCGGCTCAGTGGGGCTTTTCACGCGACTGCGGAGTACTTCCCTTGGAAAAGGAAGTTTAAACCACACATTCCTCACATCCCCCACCACACCAGTAGTTGTAAGGCATTTAAAACCCAACGTTAAAACGTGTTGGAATGAATAAAGGTTCTTTTTTTTTTAATTGTATTCACGTGAGTCAGGTATTGCATTCACGTGAGTCAGGTATTGCATTTACGTGAGTCAGGTATTGTATTCACGTGAGTCAGGTATTTCATTCACGTGAGTCAGGTATTGCATTCACGTGAGTCAGGTATTGCATTCACGTGAGTTAGTTATTGCATTCACGTGAGTCAGGTATTGCATTCACGTGAGTCAGTTATTGTACTCACATGAGTCAGGTAGGAGAAGCGAATAAGTCCTGCACTTGCGCGTAGAGTTAAAAAAAGTAACAGCCACAAAACTGAGATGCTTCTTGCTTTTTTGCATTGATGACCTCGGCCCATCAACGGCTGCTAAGCTCCTGACGGAAGAAATGCAAAGACCGATGAAGGATTTTGTTGTTTCTTTCTATGAGGTGAACTTGAATGTCTACTTGGACCCTGCAACCTGGGCCTCACTAGCTGGACCCCACTACCTGGACCCTGCAACCTGGGCCTCACTACCTGGGCCCTACTACCTGGGCTCCACTACCTGGGCCCCACTAGGCATTCAAGTGGACCAGACCATATGTACCAGTCACGCTTAAACAAATTAAATGTCGTGCCAGAAAAAGGTGCGCCGTACCTGTAATTAATGAAGAAACTGTCCCGTAGAGGGAAAAATGAACTCGTTTCGATGGAATGAAAAAATGGAAAATGTCTCAAAAGTCGTCGACCAAAGAGCACACGAAAACTATTTGACAATCGTGAAGGATATTAACGAAGCATGAAGTTCGCTGGTAGGAGAATTTCATCACAGTTGCTTTAAAATGATCGACATTTGGAGAACAATTTCGGGAACATCGAACAACGTTTTAATAACTGGCGTGTCGACCAAAGCTGCATCACAATTAGCATTCCATCCATTTCATCCTCGAGGTTGTCGGCTTCTTGGTGAGCAGGGCCAAGGCTTAGGGAGGCCCGCTGTAACGTGACGCCCTCCTTGGTCTTCAAATGAATTTAATAATTTGTCTCTAAACCGGTTTAGTAATTGCTTTAGAAATTGCCGTAGTAATTGGTCCTTAAATCGCTTCGATAATTGACTTAGAAATTTCTTGATAAATTAATCTTGAAACTGCTTTATTAATGAATTTAAAAATTATCCAAATAATTTATTCCTTATTCGCTTTGATAATTGATTTTAAAATAGCCTTAAAATTTTGGAATAAAATTGCATTAAGTATTGGTTGAGAAATCATCTTTATAATTTGTCTTCAAACGACTTTAATAATTTATTGAGAAAGTTCTTATTAGCTTCAGTATAGTCATAGTAATTGATTTTGAAATTTCTCGGTTTTAAATTTCTTTGAATAATTAGCATGGAAATTACTTCAATATCCTTCACATGGCTCTCATATAATCGATCTCTGAATCGCCTCACAACTCGTAAAAAATTTAATTCCTTTGGAAATATTCAGAGGCCCAATTCAAGTTACAAATGTTAAGCACTATTCGCTGATGGACTCCGCATAAAATTTTCAATACCTGTCGATAATTATTTTCATGAACGTCAAATTGATGAAATTCAAGTGAGTATCTTAAAAGCGGTAAAACATCCATTTGTTGAAAGTTTTTTCGGTTCCTCGAAGCCTATCCGATGCCACGTGGCTAAAAAGCACGACTCAATGCAAGGAAACAAAATTTCCACGGTTACATTCATTCGAAAAGCATGCGGCAGAAAGATGTCTAATCGGCCACGACATCGAGCCACAAATTTTCGCAAGAATTCTCAGAAATTTTCGGAAGAGCGTCGACATTTATTCTGTACTTGGGTATTAGTAGTGGGGGCGCTGCAGCGAAGGACGGCCGCGGAAGCCTGCCAATATTATTGAGGAGTCCAAAAAGGCGGGCATCCCGCCAGAAGAGCTCCGTAAACACGCGCTCTCGAGCAAATTTTAATACATAAATATAAATTCCAGTTGACTTTGGATCAAGGAGCCCCGGACGTTGCTTTTGATACGCGGACTTGCTGGTGGATTTTGTTATTAATTTTGTTATCATTCACGGTAGCTGCCTGAGAATTTCTACGAATTTGTCATAAAAAATGACCCTAGGTTTAAACACTGCAGGTATGATCAAATGAAAATATTTTGTGCTCTACAGCGACAGCATCATAGAAATGTCCCAAGATAATTAAATTTTAGACATTCTTACGCACAAGCAAATTTGGCTTGGCGCATTGGATGGAATACACGGAAGCTTCATTTGAAATATTTGGCTATAATAACATTGATTCCAAAGTGGATAGATAATTATAAAGTAACACAACCATCTAGAATGTTTGACAGCGTTCAAAATTTCTATTTAAATGAGCAGTTACAAAGGAATCACAACGAGTTACTTAAATACAGGTAATTACTTCTCCAGAATTTACTAATTTTAATAACCTAGACACTTGTAAATATAAGGTATTTGTAGGTTCCACACATCGTTGTTCGAAATAAAAATGAATACGATTCAACGGTTAAGCAGCTACGCATTGCCGTTTCATAATAAAGTAGGGGGATGAAGTCTAAATTGTGACTCCATTTTACTACTGCTCACTGTACCCTTTAAAATAAGCAAAATTAAAAATAAATTAGACAGTACTCTCCAAGTTCTAGTTCTAAGAGTGAGACAGTTTACATTTCCGCTATTGCAAACACATGACAAACAGCGTTAGGTAATACTATTATTGTTACAAAATCCCTCATTCGATTTAAAAAACGACAATATTGGCACAGCGCTGAAGTCTAGACTTCGGCCCTTGCTCCCCCCCCCCACCCAATCGAGAGGGGGGGTCGCTTTGAGATACACTGACGAGTTTCAGATTCACAGGAGACGTTGAAGCGGTCGATTGGAAGTGGTCCTATGGTTCTAATTCTTTCAAAAGCTCTATTTTTAAAAACTTCCATTATTTCATCCATTCATTTCGGTGAGACACCCGTTGTAAGAAGAAAGCCGTTCACGAAAAACTCGCATATTTAGGAAAAATATATGTAGTACTTTCCTTTTTATGAACTTGTAATTAATATCCAATTATATTTATGAACAATGTATGTCGTACTGCCTCTTCAATTATATACAAAGAAAAGCCATGTAGTTAGTACTCGCCTTTCCATGAACTCGTAATCAACATACAAATTACATTTAAGAAAAGTGTAGGTGGTGTATCCCTTCAATGAAGGGTTTTCTAAATCGAATTGAGCACTGAACTCGAGCAGCTAAGTCCACCGAACTCTCCAGCACGAAAGTGGCCCGAAGGACGCTCGGGGGCCGCCTTCTCTACAGGGCCTCGGTAATTACGGTACAGTGGAACAAAGAAATATTTCTCGTGGCTTTGTTGGCTCTCGAGCTGTCGGCAGCAGGCAACGGGAGGTGGGAGGG